>JAWWMP010000005.1:3487851-3608266 GCA_035047865.1 Dendrocincla tyrannina
AGGGTGGGCAGGCCCTGGCACAGGGTGCCCAGAGAAGCTGTGGCTGCCCCTGGATCCCTGGAAGTGTCCAAGGCCACGTTGGATGGGGCTTGGAACAACCTGGGCTAGTGGAAGGTGTCCCTGCCCGTGGTAGGGGGTGCAATGAGATGATCTTTAAGGCCCCTTCCAACCCAAACCATTCCAGGATTCTATGACTCACAGGTGTAGGATTACAGAAAGCTGGCCCTCACTTTGCAGTGTGTGGGTCAGTGCACTCATTTGTCATCTCCAGAAACAAAGGCCTCAATAGAATAATGGCCATGAGTGAGGTGAGTTTGGTGGCCCTGACCTCATCTCTAGTGGGTGTTTGCAGTGCAAACCATCCCCACAGGTTGGCATGGGTCCTGGCTCATGGTTTGTGGGTCATCACTCATGATGGTTGGCAGATCCAGGGAAGGGCTACCCAAGGGTGCTAAAGGCCAGTGCTGAGGGGAATCAGCAGGTTTGTGTCCAAAGCACATCTTATCTGGTTCCACTCAGACTCACAGCAATACATTCTTAGGCATGGGAAGCAGTTACCAACCTACTGAAAGGAGCTGAAACAAGAACAATGCTGTGTGCTGCTGAAGGGTTGGTTTTATAAAGGTACAGCAGCACTCCCACCTTCAAACTGCTCATATTAGCCTAATATGGACCTGAGGGCAGTGCACCTCTTGGGAAAACTGGGAAAGCCTTCATTGCCTTCAGAAGGAAGGAGCTGGGAAACCAGCTTGTCTCAGAACACACTTTCCTTCAAGAAAGCTGGGATTAGATCCAGTTTCAAACTTCTTGGATAATGCTCCTTTCTGATTTCTCATTTGTATCTCTGCCATTTCTACTGGCAGAGCATCAGGTCTGAAAGAGCCTCTGACCCAATAAATGCATGAATTATTTAAGATGTGAGTTCATTTTCTTTGGGCATTGTAATAGATCTAAACAGGAGAGCAGCAGAGGACTGTTTGCTGGAATTCTGTTCAAGTATCCTTTAAACATTTTAAATATATTTGCATTATGGTCAATTAAAAGGAGCTGAAACAATGCTAATAGTGGATTTCTTATTACTAATGCTTTTAAAGTTCCTAGATTTGTGCTTCATGCTTGAGGGTATAACCCCACCTCTAGCTAATGAGAGCTAAGAAGCAGCTTCCCTATGGGCAGATTATTCCATAACTGCTGTACAGCTGCTGGCTTGTCTCCCCAGCTAAGGAAGGGCTAACATCTTGCCAAAGTCTCTTCCAGCCTCTTCCCTTAGGGCATTGCTTATTAATTCAGACAAAAACCTCAGAGAGGAATGCAAAGCAAAGCTGTTCCCTGAACGCCACAGCCTTTGTTCCATGCCCTCTGCTTTATCTCTCCTCTGCAGGGCAGTTGTAGGGAAAAGCTCTTTAGTGCACGTTCATCTCACTCTCTCTAGGAATTATTTGAGCATCAGCCATTCCCTTTCCATGTGGATCTTACACTGCATAGGTTGCTCTTGGCTAAAGGGGGCAGGATCCTGGACAGGCAGTCCCTCAGTCCGGGCTAACACACCAATTGTAATACTTCTCTTTCGATTATCAGTTATAATAATGACATGAACACCATGATGTGGGCACCAAACTGCTTCAGGGATGCTTCAGCAAACACAGGGAGGTGTCTCTGCCTACCCAAAGCCTCGCTCAGAGCCATTGTCACCTGTGGCTGTGACAGCTGTGCTTGTGTGGTCCAGGGGCTGTCCCTGAAATGCACTGAGATGACTCTGAAACAGCAGAGATGGCTTGGGAAAGCATCTGCTTGGGATGGATGGAAAGATCAGGATGAGCCCGTGGCAACTCAGGGCGAGGTTCTGATCTGGCAACCACTTGTGCCACATGTGCAGGGAGACACCCTGGGAAACCCTGTTCCAACCCACAAACGCACACAATGCCCAGAAACCTGTTTTCATACCATTTTTTGCAAGCATTGTTTGATATGCAGCTTGTCTCCAGCTAGGGTTCACATTTATAGCAGGGGCTCATGTCTGAAATTATCAAGAAACAGAGCTATATAGTGCATTCTAATTTAACTATATAAATAACTTAAATTATTTAAGGCTGATTCAAATCTCTGTTCTGAAAAATCTTGACAGACTGCACATGATTTAGTATTAACACAGAGGGGACATTAAGTACTTGTTTTTAATTTTTTTTTTATTTTATTTTGGAAAACATGAAGAAGTCAGTAATTGGCTCTTTAATAGTGCTGAAACTTGATTTTTAACCTTATTTTAAAGCACGTTTGAATACAGAGAGCAATTCAAAAATTCTGGTGAGCAGCAGTTTTAGCAGCTGCCATAGCAACGAGTATCCATCCAAGCCCTTTCTCCCCACCAAGGGCTGGAAAACCCTGGGAAGGACACAATCCACAGGTATTTGGATAGAGCTTTGCAAACACTGCTCACACTGGGACAAGTCCTTGGGAGACAATTCCATTTTAATCCCAGTTTTGACCCGGAAATACAGGAGGTGTCATTCGTCAACTGAGAATAGGAGGGGAACGTTGCAAAATTAAATGTTATACAGATTTTAATGCAATTTGTGTAGTTCCTGAAGTGATGCTCATAAGTTCTAGTATCTCGTAGTTTGGTTTTATTCTCTTTTATTTGGATGTTCTAGTCCCTTCTACATGTGCCTTTTCCTGGTGTTTGGGAGCCTTAATCTCTATTCTGTTACCTGTGCCAGGAAATAAGGAGCCTTATCTCCTCAGTGCCGTCACTGCCATGTCCTCTGTCCTTCTGGTAATGCAGGGGAGGACCTGGCAGGGCTCTGAACAAGCCACGTATTTGGAAAAGAGGATTCTGAGATGGCCTTCTGCTTCTGGGACCTCTGAACTTCTTGGGCTTCTGGAGACCAAAGAGAACTGAATTTCAGAGCTGTCCTTAACAATAAGGCAAATCAGAACTTCAGATCTTAATTAACATTTCTACATTTCGAATTGCTTTTGTGGACACACTAGAGCTGATTATTACTGAAAGCCTCCTCAAAGAAGTTAAATTAATCTGATAAATCAACGTGGCCAATGCAGATAAGTCTTGTGGAGCACTTTCAAGCTGTACCGGGATCTGTCAAGAAGAGTAATGAATATCAAATTTCCAAAAGTGCACATTTTGGAGGCAGGGAGGAGTAAGATAAATGACACACACGAACTTGCCTCATTTGCATGCTGGGTAACACGAGGCTGCAAATGTGAAATTAAACTGGGTTGGCAGAAACAACTTGAAGACAATAACTGAGAATGCAGCAACTGCTTTGACTGACAACTCCAGAAGCAGATGGCAAAGAAGGGGAAATGATGTATGGGAGCAGTGGTGTGACATTTGTGCTCCTTCAGATGTATCCAGCTCAATAATAATAATAATCTTGCCGTGAGTGAAATTCCATTCCCTGTCACATCCAAGCGCGGAGCAGCACATTGAAGATCACTTGGTAGTAAACTCATCATAAAACCGAGGAATTGCAAAGGCCTCACACTGTGGCTACTGCAGGAGATTACAAAGTGAGCAAGGCAGGCACTGGGGGTTTCCAGGGAAGGTTCTTACCGCTGTAGGGAAAGATTTTGCATCTTACTCTTGCTTAAGATCATCTTTTCACAGTGCCAAGACACAGCTGATAGGTGGGTTTGGATGCCAGCGATGCATGAGTGGAAATACAAGATAATCAAAGTGGGTATTTTTATCAGAAAGTGGAAGTGATGAATTCCCACTGATAAAAAAAGGCATTATTTTGCTTTCTTATGTATGAAGTCAGAGAAGCAAACAGAGGAGGGTTACATACACAGAGGTGTAAAAGGGAAAACAGCCTACCTTGTACTTAAGAGGAAGAAATAGGATACACCCAGAGCCAAGGAAAAAAGGGGAATGGCAAGGTATTAGAGGAAAGTTAGTGTTGCCCTCCCAGCAGGAGGTTGTGTCCCTGACCTCCCCTGGCGTCAAATGTCAGGCCAGCCTGGCCTTTTCAATATTCCAATAAGCCTTTCTGATGTTAAAGGACGGCAGATAGGCTGGAAAGCACTTACACATTAACACAGGAGGTTCTGGATGCCCACGGAGTTCTGGCGTGGGGCACTTCTGGGACACTTTCACAGCAGGTCCCTCTGTTGCACCACAGGTCCCTCAGCTCCTGCCCACAGCTGCCTTCTCCACGGTGGGGGGTGATGGGATTTCTGACAGATATATGTATTCAGGTGAAAAGATTTGTTTCAGTTTTATTCTTTGTACATCTCATGACCCCCTGGACTTCCAGCTTCTAGCAGGGACTATCAGTAATCTCACAAGAGGCTCAACACATCTAGTCCAAAGCATTTGTGTTTGTACCTGGTTAACACCTACAGTAAGCCTTTGGTAAGCCAGCTCAACCAAGCATGCCTGGTAGCTTCGTGGAATATTCTGGATGATCTTTGTAAAGAATTTTAGGGAGACTTCCTAAGTGTTGCCCAGAGCAATTCACAGACTTGGAGCTGAAGGAGGAGAAACTGCATCCTTGGCAAGATGTGCTGCTGTTTCTGTCTTTGGCATTGGGGGACAGGGGATGAGAATAGGTAACTTGTTTACAAGCTTTTCTTCTCTTTCAACTCTCTGAGCAATTTATGTCACCTTTTTTCGTGGGCAATGCTGAGACAGACTTGCCAGCTCGAGCTGAAAGATAAAATAAAACAGAGGAAGGGGGTGGAGGGGGGAAAGTGTTCCAGTTCTTTTCACTTCTGTACAATGATATAAAAACTGGGTTATGAACTAAAATATTGAATCACAATTCTTCAGGCAGTTTTATACTTAAATCACAGACTTGTCAGGTGTGTGTTTGATACGGTTTAATTAATGCTTCCCTTATGTTGTGTTTGATTTTGATGTGTATGTGATAGATTCACACAACCTCGGGTGATCAAAAAGAGGCATTTGTCAGTGTCAGAGTCTGTGGTAAAGTCTCAGTTGGCTCCGTGCACACCCTGGATGAGGAAGGTGGGGATGGGCCATTAGAGGGATGTGAATCAGCTATTAGGAAACCACCTGCAGCAAATGAAGCCAATCCTGTTTTCATTAAGGCTGCATGGAGAGCCGGGATCAAATGAGTTTGGCAAGTGAAGTCAAACTGAGTCTGACACGCCCCGGAACGCGACAGAGGGCTGTCCACAGCCTGTAGGTTTGCATTTGTTAGTGAGGTTTGCTCACTCTTCCAGTGCAAAATCCTCATTTGCAGCAATCACCATCTGAAGGTCCTTGTTTTCAGCGAGACAATGTTTGCAAACACCTTTATGGTTTGAGACAATCCAATAGGAAGCAAAGGAGATGGAGCGTGTAATTGTTCTCGTAGGGCCGGTGGTGGGATCATGCAGAAGAAGTGAGGAAGGAAGCTCAGGAGTCTTGTGGTTGGGCTTTGCTCCCAGGTGGAACTGGCAGTGACAGCAGAGCAGGGATCAGCCTCAGCCTCAGCCAGCAATGCCTCTTTTCCTCCCGTTTCCCTGGGTAACCTCTGTAATCACTCAGGATGTACAGCGATATGTCACCTTCCGCTCCCGGCTCGCTCCAAGTGCCTTGTGATGTTTCAAGCATCCTCCTTGCTCTTAATTTCCTTAAGTGTTAAGAAAAGTAGTACCTGGTATCTGTAAGGTAGTGCTTGATGGGATAAAGTGCTTTGATAAGCTCTTAATTATAAGGATTCTTGTAATTTGTTGACTTCCCTTCCCAGCAATAGTGGGATGTTTCTAACACGAGGTCTTCTCAGCAGTGTCATTCGACATAATTCTGCTGATTTCATTAACTTTCACTGATTTTTCTGCAAGTCGATCACAATGATTGATTGACTCGGAAAATAGGTTTTATCATCCTTAGTCTCTGAATTGAATAGTTGTAGCGGTTGGATTCCGCTAATCCCGGCGGGATCCGCCTCTGGCTGATTCCCATTGCCGGCCCCCTCTGCATCCCTGCAAATTAGGGGATTAAACCAAGAGGTGCTTAAGCTTAGGGCTGGATTGACACGTGGTTATGCAAATTGTGAGGGAAACCATGAGATTCTGGAAGCTTCAATGTTGGGCATCTTCA
Source organism: Dendrocincla tyrannina (assembly GCA_035047865.1). Lineage (NCBI taxonomy): Eukaryota > Metazoa > Chordata > Aves > Passeriformes > Dendrocolaptidae > Dendrocincla > Dendrocincla tyrannina. Next base: position 3,493,922 of record JAWWMP010000005.1, read on the forward strand.
ACAAAAATAGCCACAGCCAGCGAAACTGAGGCCCAGCTGAGGGAAATATCACTTCCTTGAGCCTTTTCTCAACTTTTTTTCTTGCAGCCTGGAGATCTGTGTAGCCCATGAGCAGGTGGAGGGAAACAGATACGTTTTAAACAGGCAGGAGGTAGTACCTTGTGTGATAGATACAAATATTAAATAAACTATATCATTTACATACACACGTGGTAGGTGAAAGATGGAACAAAACGCCTGGGTCGTCTACCAGAGGCTACAAGGGAGACTCGGTGTGTGATTAAATAATGAATAAAATATCATTGCAATGATAATGTTATATTGTAAATAATTCCATTTGTTTACCCTACTGTGGCATTGAAGTTCGTCTCCCTTGGAGACTTCTTTGACTTTTGATGCTGTTTTGCTTTGCATATGCTTGATTTTTCCCCCCTGCTTTCCACAGAACCTTCATAAAGGCTCAGGAACCGACAGGACTAAGTGAATAATTCACAGCAAATAATTTCTGGGCTGAATTTAGCATCTTCATTTCTGTCAAACAGTCCTACACACATTATGTATGTTCTCCACTAATTTATTGTTAAATCAGTTTTAAGAGCAAATTCCCCTCAGGTCACAATCCTTCTATGTTTATGAATCGAACAAAAACTCTAGTCTGGAAATAGCTGATTGTAGAAATTAGTTTATTTGTGATTGGAGAAATGTTTATTGTTTTTATTTCCTGTATGGCTACAGTATTGTTATTGGTGTAAATATGTCCAGACATAACATTAGGCAATGTGAATCTCAATTTTTAAGTTCATTTTTTTAAAAATTCATATTTCAACTATTGAAGTTTGATCTCTCAAATGCTTTAGAAAAGGAAAACAAGGCAGTCAAAAGAGAACTGTGTTTTCCACTAGAGAAATCATATGGAGGAATATATTTTAAGGTAGAAATAGTGCAATTACTATTAATACTTTTTACTTGACTTTTACCCTTGAAAGTAGTATTTTTTGGGAGGTGACTGCTGCATAAAAATACTAAATTATCCTTTCAGTGGATGAAGGATGTGGGTGTGTATATTGTGGATCCAGCCTAATGTTTACCCCTGAGTGTTAGTCCAAAGACTGGAGTTTTGTGTGTGTAGTGGATTCTCCAGTGAGGCAATGCATGTTATTGGGAAGTGTCTCAGAACCCTCTTTGAACTCACTGTACGTATCTCTATCCGTGCCTGTATGTATGTGAAAGATGTAAAGTCAAGCCACACCACCTGATCTAGTTCCAGACAGTGTCACTGCTCAAACAGCAGCTGCCTCACTTCAATTTCCAGCAAGATGGGGTAAATGACACCTGTATTAATCTCCATGAGATCCATGGATGGGAAGGGCTTAACTTAAAGCATTGCAGTGTAAAATTCAGAACCCTTATCTATGCACAGAGACTCGTGGTACTCCTGGGTATGTATTTGATTAAGTAACTCTGTTATGACTAAGACAGAGACCTGAAGTTTCTTTATCTTTTTGATTGGTTTTTGTTTCAGGTACCATCAGAAGTGGCACGTCCTTCTGAGAAATCCAGGAGTTTCCTAAAAACAAAGGAAAAAGTCTCCAAGCTGCAATGAAGGATGATGAGAAGACAAATCAAACTTTTCTTTTGGGCTGAGACAGAAGTTTTCGAGGTGTTTGCATTGATCCTCTCCTGGAAGTTGTGTCTTTGGAGGTTTTGAAGGTTTGGACGACAGCTGCAATGCAGCGGTGAAGGTGGGTTTGGTTTCCTCAGGGGAATTTTGGCTTGAGGGGTTGCTGTGACCTGAGGCATTCTCAGACACCTGATGGGGCTTGGAGCAACCTGATCTAGTGAGTGACATCCCTGCCCGTGGCAGGGCTTGGAACAAGATGATCTTTAAGTGCCTTCCAACCCAAACCATCCTGGCATTCTGTGGCTCTGTGCAGTGTACTGACTGCAGCTCAGATGTGAGACTTTTGGAATTCCTGCCTCTGGAGCCCTTTCCATTGCATCAAGGGGGGTATTTTGTTTCCAAGCCCATAATCATGAGACGTGTAAAGAACTGCTAATTTGCTCTGCTTTGAGTACACAAGCTGGAGTCTCCACGTGCAGGGAGACCTCAATACCAATGCCAAGATATGACAGGAGAAGTTTTTTGCTAATGTTTCATTCCTGTATGAAACTTTTTAAGTAACAATTAAATGAGACCTCTGGGATGAAGCTGAATAATGGTGAAACAAAAGTGCCCTCAGCGTGCTGCCTGCTTCCCTGTTGTCTGCTGGGTAGCGTGGCAAGGAAATCTCCTCCTCATTTCCATTTCAAACTGTGCCTCTTCTGAGACGAGGATAATCAGTCCCTCCCTGCAGTTGTGCACTGCAGCATCTCCCGGGGCTTGCTCCTGTGCTTGCCCAGCTGTTTGGGGCACTCTGCTTCCCAGCTGACTCCCAGGCACTGGAGCTCCGGCAGCTCCGTGGGAGCACTCCAGCACGCTCTTATTCAGAGGCACTTCTGTGGCTTTTCTGCTCAGACATCTGCGTTTAAGGAATGGAAATTAATATCCCTTGCATATGGATCCCTTTCAGCGTGTCTCTTTGTTTGGATAGGGGTGCAGAGAAGCGTTTGGAGGGCGATGCTGTCGGTACAGACACGCATCGTCGTGCCCTTTCTGTGCAAGTTGAGCAAGTATTCCCAAAGCTCAGGGGGTCAGTCACACCAACAGCAAGCTCTTCAACCCAACTGATCATCCTGCCTGCCTTTGGCAAGTATTTTTGCTAAACACAGGGAGAAATCTGTACTGGAGATTGTACTAAACCTCATCTCTGAGACAGATCTCACTTGGTACCTGAACCTCAAGCCCGCAACTGTGGCTTTATCCAGTCGAGAGGTGAACCTGGCAAGAAGATATCAGGAAGAAAACTATTGGGGCCTCAAAGTCAGAGACACCATAATTTAACGCCAGAAGGATGTAGAGCTTGAGATTTGACTTGTATTTTTGCTAAGAGTTGTATTCCTCACACTGATGAGGTGGGTGAGAGCAGATTGGGCTGACAGACCCAATGTAGGTCTGGTTCCTTCTCCCACCCTCACCCAAACCCCAGGAAAGAAATAGAATGGAAGGTACTCAACCTAAGAAGGGCAATAAGGGTACACCTCAATCACATAATCAATAAGGTATTTGACAGCTTTATTCATCTTTTATCACCCAGGATTTAAGGATAACAAAATATCTGAGGCAAGCATTGTCAAACGGCTCCAGGTTTGCATCGAAGAAGCCCATTAGGCAGGAAGAGCTGTTACTCTTGTAATAAATACGTGACACAGCAGAGCAGGAGGAGATTGGGGCCAGGGAAAGTGCTTTAGTCAAATGTGTCAGGTCACACTGACAAAGGTTAACACCCTGTCACATGCCCGTAACCACCGAATTCCACAACTATTAACACCCCCAGCAAGGCTCCCTCTGCCATGAGGTACAATAACCACAGATGCCTTAATGATCTTACATATGAAGGGCTATGTAAATCAGCTTAAGCCTCATTCTCTAGCTATTACAAGCCTGATCTCCTAGAATTAGACAGAAACTTTAATCGCTGTCTCACTGCTGTGGTTTGCGAGCTCACACATGAATGTCTTCCTTGCCAGGGATTAATTTTGCTGTTTGGTGACATCCCATTGAAGGAGTGGACAAGAAGAGCGAGAAATTTATCTGCGCACAGAGGCGATTCTCCTTCCTGAGCGCTGCCCAGGAGGCCAGTCCCCTACTGACAGAGCTGAGTCAGGCCAGAGCTTCCCAGAGAAACACTTCACCACATCCACCTGTGAACAGCAAGGGAAGTTGCATTACCGTGGCTACAAGCGGTCACTCAAAACTATTTCTGCCTTCAAAGTCCACTCTCAAGCAGCAAGAGCAGCCACCTTCCTGCACAGGTCAGACAGCAGCCAGGCAGGAAACCTCTTGTGGGACAGCCAGTCAGAATCCCAAGGAAAAGAAGTCAGCATGGGAAGGAAGGGCGATGGCACATCCCAGTGGGCCCAGAACGCCGCTCGGTGTGTGCAGCGGCTCTGAGCGCCCGTGGATGTTGGCGCTGGGCTCGGCTGTCCCGGCCGGCACAGGCAGAGCCTCCCCGCAGTGATGGCCAGCGCAGCCCCGCCGCGCTGCCACGACTTTCTTCAGCCGCCTCCCGAAGGAAGGCAGCGCAGAGGAAGTGCCGGCAGCCGCCGATGGTGAGAGGGGCCCCGAGAGAGCTGCTGCGGGGAGGCTGGGGGGGACCGGGGGCAGCGGGCTGGAAGGTGCATCCCGAGCATCCCCCGGGCAGGGCGGGCGGGGAGCGAGGCAGGGGCCGTGCGGGGCTGCCGGAGGGAAGGGGGGGTCCCTGCGGGCACCGCCCCGGGCGGGGCGGGGGGCTCCGGCCGGCCGCGACTGGGGGGATGCCGCGGTAGCGGAGCCTGCGGGGGGACCGCGCCGGGGCCGCCTCCGCCCGCGCAGCCTGCGCAGCCAGGCAGGGAGCGGGGCGCGCAGCCCGCCCGCCGCCACAGCAGCAGCGGCAGGAGGAGGAGGATGAGGAGGAGGATGAGCGGGGCGCTGCGGGGAGCGGCGCCGGCTGCAGGTAGGAGGAGGCGGCGGGATGCGCGGGGCTGCGCGGGGGGAGCCGCCACCACCACCAGTATCACCAGCAGCAGCACCAGCAGCAGCACCAGCACCACCAGCAGCATCACCAGCAGCAGCAGCACGGCGGCCCGCGGAGCCGAGCCCGGAGCGGCGGAGTTGAGCGCAAAGTTTGTGCGGCGGGAGGGAGGCGCTGGCGGGGAGGGATGCCCGGGCGGCGCGGGGATGCGGGAGCCGCGCTGCGCGGCCGGGCGGGGGCATTTAACACTCCCAGAGCCGCGCACGGGCAACTTAGAGCCGTGGTGAGCATCTCCGTGCGGGGAGAGAACGTGAGACACCCGTTCCTTTCTTATTTGTGCGCGCTGTGTGACTCGGGATCTGGGTTTTCTCGCCATCCGCCTCTGCGTGCCAGCCGGGAAGGAGCAACTTGAACCAGCGGTCCCTTCTCGGTTTAGTATTTGCAGCCCGAATAAATATTTTTTTTTGCCAGTCTGCGTTTTGCTTGTAGTGTAGGTGATTAATCAGTGAGGTTAGTGGCTAATTAGGCATAACGTTATAGGAAAATAATGATGCCAGGATATATGGGTTTGACTAGTGATGTGTTAGAGAATGCACCCAGATCTTGGTGGCTGTTTCCCCATGTGTGCAAATTCAGGGTGTTCTCGATTTTGAATGAAAATCAAAGTGTAATGACAAATATATTGTTACTTCCAGTGGAAGACTTATTTTTTGCCAGCTTTAAAGTAAAATGTGTGTGGGGTATGTAGTAGAGAGGGGGCATCTTTTTTCCTGATCAGTCACAAAATGTTTTTCTCCCTTTTTAAATACGGTCTTTCGAGTGCTGCTGGTTGCTTGGAATGTTTGGTTTGCAGAAATGAATTTCATTTTAGTGCCCTCGGAGTCTCGTGAGAAGAAGTGCACTGCTGTGCCTTGTGAAGCTGGTCCTTTTAACTGATCTGGTTAAATAATGCCATTATTAAATGATGGCAAATGGAAGCAGATGTGTTTTTCATTGCCCACAAGTTGTGTTTCAGAGCGAAATTTCTTTTTATGGCTGGAGAGGCTCTTGCACTGCAGTATCACAATACAGCCATATTAAAAAGGTCCTTGGAGCAAATAACCCTCGAATGCTGCAGCTCTGTTTTCAGTAGACTTCAGTAGTTCTCTGGGAAGTAATTATGTTGGATTTAAGGAATCTGGGCTGAATTGATTGTGCTCTTTTAATTGTGGTGTTAAACTGCTTGTAGATATTCATGTGAGTGGTAAATCTAAAGAAGCAACGCTCCAAACCCAAGGCTTTATTTTTTATTTATTTATTTTTCCCCAACAGGTTCTTCTGGGGGTTTTTTTGTCCTTTTTTGAAAATTTTTTTTTTACTTCTTTCTTTACTTGCCAGGGAGGTCTCCAGCTTGAATATCTTTCCTTAACCAAGTAGAGTGCAGTGGTACACGATGCCATCATTCTCTCCTGTGTCTGGGTTACTCTGTCTGTGATGCTGCAAGGAATGAAGGCAAGGCAAACTAGAGATGAGAGGGAAAAAAGATCCCTGGGGTTGATGGTATTGGTCAATTGAGAGACCAAGGTTTATTCTGAGGAACCCCCCTGGTTTTAGATGGTTTCTTTGGGATGTAATGCTGAAAGTGTAGGTCAGCACGAGTCCTTCAGCCACCCTGGTGCGGACTTGGGAGGTGTGAAAAGCAGACATGGGACTAAGCTGCTTACCTTCTAATGTCAATATTTGGTGCTAAAAATTTAATTTTGAGCAGAAGACAAGCAGGTTGGTTACTTCTCTCTGACTGCAGCTCTTCAATACTGGTTCTTGTTTGCTCTAGTAAACAAACACATAGCTCTTAAAATTGAATTAAGTGTATAAACTGCTCAAACCAGGGCTGGGAGAGAGAATAATTCTGTTTGTTTTAAATAATAAATAAAAAATTAAGCTCTCGCTCCACTGACTGGCCTGATGGCTCAAGCAAGCTCTCCATTTCCAGCCCCCTTTTCCTGGACTGGAGGCTGGAAGTGCTCGGGGTGACTTGTGGGGTGACGCCTGCTTGACTGACAGACACTGATTGCAGTGTGGCACCCAGTGCTCTCTGATTTTGCCTCTGTAATGATTTCCTCCAGAAAGCTGACAGGGAATTAAAATGTTTACAGCCAGGTTTTGGAAAGGTTCCTGAAGATGCAGAGAGAAGGGTAGGGAAATCCATCTGTTTTTAGGTGTCTCTAATCCCAAGCTCCTGTTCCTGCAGTCGTGATAATTTTTTATTGATTGTCATGGCTGTGGCTGTTTCAGAAATGTGAAACAGAGTGTAGTCTTGAAATTAAAGTGGGGAGGAAGGAGTGACTGAAGGAGACATCCTACTCCAGTGGTTTTTTCTGGTTGTTCATGGAACTGAGCCCCTTGATGAACAGTTGTATGTTTTGGAATTAGATTTCAGTGAGAGGACTAAGCTGTCCATCCTGTGCTTGCTCTAAGTGCCAAGTGATCAGGAACACTCCATATTGTAGGGATGCAACATCAGTATTCTCCTGGGTGACTCCATTTCTCCACTGGAGCAAAGCTATGGGAAGAGATAAGTGTGTGGTGGAGGGTGGGAATCATTTCCCACGTGGATGGCAGGCACTGTGTGCAACAGGAGCTTAGCTGGAGTCACGACTGGTACCCAGAATGGCAGTACATGAGCAGCAGGAAATGTCACTCCTGATGATCAGCTCTCCCCTTACTGAATTCATGTGTGTGCTGCAGGTCAGGAACGTGGTCTGTGCTTCTGTAACCATCTGATGCTGGCATAAAATCCCTCTGCAGATCCATCTGTGCTCATCAGATGAGCCTCAGTCTTGCTCGTGCCTGGCGTTTGCTCTCTGGTACCAACCTTCGATGGCACCACTCACTTCCATACCCAAGCACTTGGAGTGTTTGCTGCTGAACCAGGATGCTGCCTACAGTTATCTCTTGGGTCTTTAAGGATGTCCTTCTGCTCTCAGAGCTCTAAAGAAGGAAGCAAATGGCATGTTTGTGGTTTTATGCTTTACCAGAGATGCAGAAGCAGGCTGGAAGGGAAAACAAGCTGACCTTAACTGCTGCTAAGAGCTCTTGGGAGGGGAAATGAGAAGTATTCTTTTGAGTAACCTGGATAGCAGGTGGAAATGACCCCATACACATTGTCTATAAAACAGCATGTTGGATAAAATGGTCCTATTACAGGAAGTGCAGAGGGCAAAAAACATAAGCAGTCTTGACAATCGTTTTGGGATCATTCTGCAAGAAAATCAAAGGCTTGTCAGTTTTTGTTTTTATGCACATAAATCACCTTTGCTCCTCCCGTTTCATAAAATGCATGGGGTCAGGACTTTTCAGTTTGCCTCCACAATATTGTGAGTACTTACAGTAGAATACAGCTAACAAACAACAGGAGATTCGTATTTCACAATCCTTTCATTTTTCATCAGTATGCCAAGTTAAAGAACCTCCAACTTTCCTCTAAAATAGCGCGAAGATTTGCAAGCCAGTTAAAAGGGAGGAGAGCACGCTCTGATATTCCTCTTTTACATCCACAGATTGATGCATTCTACAGCCAACTCCTTTGATTCTTCCAACACTTAAACATGAGTGACTTAGTGGAAAAACACTGTATGAATATTTACTCCTGTTTTAATGAAGCAGAGCTCTATTGAAGTGAAAGCATCTGCAGCTGTTTCCTCAGGCTGAGGATATGGCCCAGCAAAGGACTTTGCTAATTGGCAGGGGGCTGGTTTGATACCGTTCCTTGCAGGGCAATATTTTAGAGAAAAAAATACATCTTCCTAACATCAGAGGGATTTCTCATTTGAGAAGTTAAACGCTCCTCAGTGAGAGGTGAGGGTATTACTCCAGCTCAGAGAGTGTTTTCCCTGACTAATATATCCAAAATGTATGCTGGGATTGCCCAGCCCTGATAATTCACGCACCTCTGGAGTGGAATAGAGCAGCCATTCCAGGCTGGAAACATTATGCAGGAGGGGCTTAGGGAAGAGAAATGAAGAAAAACTAATCCAATTGAAGCTGCAAGGGGAATTTAGGAAGCAGAATGCAATTATCCGAGTTGGATATTGGCCAGGACATGTTAGTTAACATTTTTACTCTTGCAGGAATTGTCATGGGATCTTTAATGACGATGAATGGTCAGGGCTCTATTTTACATCTCATTTGAAAGCCTGAGCTTTCACTTCTTCATGAGGATGAAGTGAATGCTTTGCCTTCCTTCAGGATGAGTTGCTTTAGTCAATCTGCTTTCCTCCCACAGGCTCAAGGCTCTCTGGGAACACTGGCCTTGCAATTCCACACATCCAGAGGTTTTCTTCACCCTGAGCTGCTGACTGGAAAGGAAATCCAGACACTCAGCATTGCACGTCAAACCCAGTTCCAATTTAGGTGGTTTTCATGTGGGGAAGTTCCCCCATGGTCTGAGCTGGCCATGGCATAGGACCATGGAATGGTTTGGGTTGGAAGGGGCCATAAAGATCAGCTGGTTCCAATCCCCCTGCCATGGACATATTTCCCTCCTTCTCTGAGCACTGCTGTGCTGGTTTTCTTCCCTGTTTTATGAGGACTAATGGATGGAAGAATCATCTGTCAGTAGTAAACAGATGATAAATCTTGCTGAAACTGGTGTTTCTGGAGTCGGGAGTTGATGCATAAAATATTTTCTTCTCTATAATCACAATTCTCCTTTTAGCAGTCTGAACTTGAATCTTTTCTGAAACAAACTAACAAACAAGCAATTCTTCCCTGTAAAAAGTCATTGTCTGGTTACAAATGTGTTTTTCTATCAGTGCCTTTGGTATTCAGGCAAGGGAAGCGGTAGGATGGCAGTGTGCTGCTCTGGGGGAGGAGAGGCTTCATGTCCTTTGGAGGTGTGGGGATGGTGCATTTGCTGTGATTCAGTCAAATATGGCTCTGGGAACTTGAGCATTGCTCTGGGTCTAATGAGTTACCTTTTAATCTGTTTATCAAAGTGCTTGCAGACTATCTTAGAGGTCATGAGGCAGTGGCAGATGCTCAGAGATAAAATTAGATATGCATCCAGACTTCACCCTATAATTTTATTAACAAAAAGGGCAATGTAATAGTAGATACTTGATTTTCCCTTTCCTTTTCTACTGGACCACCTGTCCTGAGATTTTGGTTTCCTGCAAGCTCAGACATAAGTAGGTTGTGCTTCTAACCCTTGTATGCCACTGATACTCATGTGCAACACAGATAATTAAAAGATAACAGGGTTAATACTCTCCTCGCAACAAATACTTTTGCTATTTATATTGGAATTTCCCCCCAAACTCTCATGGTAACATCAATGTCAATAATTTAAAATGCTGTTTCAAAATCACTCAAAATATACATAATGTATGAAGTGGTACATTTTGTATCCAGGGATTTTCTCTCTGTGTTTTCACATCTTTGTGGACAGTTTGGGTTGTTGTGTGGTCTGTGTAAGGCTGGGTAGAGCCAATATCTACATCCACGTGCCCTGAATTTGTGGTTAAAAGTTAAGAGCTGACCATTCCAACACCGTTATGGTGCAGTTTATATGGAATTTTTGGGGCACACAAATTTGAGGGGCAGCCCTGAGTGGTGGGGAGAGTTTCATCACTCTGTTACAGCTCTGTCAGACTCACCTTAACTTAGTATGTGAATCAAACCCCCAATTCTGAGCTTTTAAGATGTTCTGAATATGTGGAATATAATGTTAAGGGTCAAAAGGAACCATCATTGTCAACCAGAAGCCTCGGAGGAAACCACTCTTCCTCATCTTTGTAAAATAACAGTGGTTTTGGTCCAAGGCTCCTTCAATAGCTGTGCAAGGCTGGATTTTGTCCCTCATAAATGAAGTGAAGGGGTTTAGGGACTTCCCATGTAAATAAAGTGCCCATTCCATCTGCCTCTGTGTGGCTTGACCCACAAAATAACAACAAACACTTGCAGTGCCTGAAAGGATTTGATGAATACATTACGGTGGCGAGGTGTGACGCTGTGATCTGTGGCATTTCATGCCTCATGTGGGCAGTGTGCTGTCGTGTGGCACAGTGGGCTGCATTAATAGAGTCTTTGGGGATAAAGAGGGAGAGAATATGGACAGAAGCTGTTGTTAGGCAAAATAAATTATAGAGGAGCTCATCCAGTGTGAGAAGGATTGGGAGCGATGCAGTTGCAAACATCATTTTTTCAGTAATTGTGCTGTTTGAATTGTGACCTACTTTAATAACGTTCTATCGTTTTTAATATTTCTTTATTCATTACATTTTATACACACTCAGGTGGTTTCCTGCAAGCTGTGTGGAAATTACAACGAAGGTCAAGTGCTCTTTGTGAGGATAACTTATTACTGAAAATATTAACTGTTGTCATTACTGTTTTCCAACATGAAATTTTATTTGTCTGGTGAATGAAGAGATGATGTCAGGCTTGTGTTAAAGTGTGTGATTACTGTCAGTAAACTCAAGTCCCTCCAGTCACAGGTCTGAGATGTACATGATCACTGAGCAAGGCTCACTTTCAATTGATTTATTTTCCCCTGCACTCTTAAGTTGGTACAGGCCCTTATCAGAAACATCTCTCAGATTAGGACTGGTTTATATAGATTTAAGTTTAAATGCCTTCAGTAAGCTGAGGCCAAACTGAGAATTGCAACTTTGGTGTTGAAATAACCATGTTTACGCTTGGCTTTGCAGCCTTTCAAATGGGTTTAAATTCATGCTTCAAATTACATTGGTTCAGTCTTTTTGATGTGGGAAAGGCTTTGGTCCACAGGAGGTCTGTGTAGAGTTGGAGTAAAGCCTTAGTTAGGGTTGAGAGCAATTCTTAATTCTGCTTTAGTGGAGCATATTTAGGACTTGGCTTAGAGCTGTGGAAATCCATACTGTGGGGGAAAAAAGGAAAGCCTTGCAGCACCTCTGCTATCTTTACAAAGCCTAACAGGCATGTTGGATACTAAAGCATCATTTTTCACATGTTATTGAAATGGAATAACTTTATGTAAAGGTCAGCTGTGCATAGTGTCTGACATGTTTCAGTTTTTATTATGCATATTTGAGGTTCCTTGAGGAATCAAGTCTGGAAAACATAGAACAAAATCAGGAGGGTTGCAGTGAATATTCACCCTTCTGGCTACTGTAGAAGGTCAGGGGTTGAAGCATCACCAGCTTTCCCATTGCATTATCAAAATTCCCACCTCCTGGTTTGAAGTGGTGGACCTAAAGGCTTCCTGATCCAAAGCTTCAGTTTAGAAGTCCTAAGTATCTGATTTTCCTATGAACTACATAATTTTAATTCTGTATAGTCATGTCTTCCAAGTATAATCTGGAAGAAAACTGGAGTAATGAGGTAAATGTCCTGCTTTTAAAGGTTCTGGACTGCTCTGCTGCTTAGGTTTGGATTGGTTAGGAAGGCAGGAACTGTTTGATAGATACAAAAATGACAGATTTTTAGCTGAGTGTTTTCTGAGTGTGATAGAGCTACATTTGACAAAGCTTTCATGTCATCCCTGCATGAAAAAGGTAGTGGAACAGGAGAAGGTTGGCCCAGAAAAGAAAGCACTTCTGATAAAGACTTATTAAAACCACATGAGAACTGAATAAGGAATTGCCTTTTCCATTTAATTAAGTCCTACAAAACAAGCAGGCAGCAGACACAGCCAGAGCTTCCCACAGGTGGTTTCTGCAGGGAAGCTCCCTGCCTTGGGATGTTGAGGGTGCTAAAGGCTAACACAGCCCAAACAATCTTCTGGCAAACTTGGTGCTGGAACCGAGGGCCCGGACAAGGGGTGGAACTGGCGTAGCCGTGCCAGGCTCACACTCGTCTGGAGGCTGGCAGTGTGCTGTGGGGAGCTATCACAATATGTGTCTGCTCCTGGGGCCTGCCAAGGAGTCAAGGTCGCTACACACAGGGCCAGCTGGCCCCTTGCTCCGAGCCAGAAGGGCTTCCTTACCCAGGGCTGGAGAGCTCAGCCAAAGGGCAGTCACCATCTCCTGTGCCCTGCTGTCGTCTGCCTTCGGCTGGAGTTAAACCTGCTTGAGCATGGGAGGAGGGAGAAGTTGCTTCTAAGAGACAGGCAGCAGCGTTGGAGAAAAGATGCTCTGTTCTAGCAAGGCACCCACTGTTGCAAAGGTGTAGAAAACTGAAGTAATTCATGGTGCAGGTGATTTATTTCACTGTGTTTTTAACCAGTGACTTTGGTTTAAGCCTGTTATTCATGTGCTCGATCTTTGGTGTTTGACAGGTGATGATGTCTCTGCTGGAGCTGCTGGTTCTTACTCAATACTTGTGTTAGATGTATCTATACCTGGCTCTACAGCTGTACAGAGCTTGCAGAGGAACCCAGAAGAATTTGAAATGTATATATTTAGAGAAAAGTTTAGAAGCCATTATATTGCATGTAGGTCATGTTGAAAGCTTTGTTCCAAGACATGGCCTGGAAACTCCACGTTTATTGGCAGTGGAGAATCTTGGGTAATTGCTTGACTTGAGGAATTAGGGATAAGAAGAATGCTAAATATCATGAGACTTGTGATAAAATCTTAAGCACTGCCTAAGCCACTGAAGGGCTGTCAGATTGTAATTAGGTTTGATCATTATCATCTTGAGCCAGATTTGCACAGGTTACTGAGACATGGGATGCCAGTTCACCATTACCAATTCCTTGAGCAGCGCAGTCCCCATGGAACCCTTCCTTGATGATGCTGATATGGACTGGCCAGGCAGTTTTTTCCTTTCTTTTGCATTTGTTTCCCTTTCCATTACAGATTACTGTGCCCAAGCTCAGGTTATCCAGTGCCTAAACACAGAGACCAGGCATTCTGCCCATGTGCAGGAATGATCTGGGCTGAACATCACTGGAGGTCCTGTGGGTTATAGTTTGTCCCGTTCTTTTTAATTCTGGACTTCAAGGAAGCACTTTTGATTCTGAATGGTGGTCTTTGAAACAGATTGTTGGTGTGACTTACCATATACAGATTTTTAAGAAATAAAGTAATAATCTGGTGGTAAAAATGTCACCTCGTGCAGGGTCCAAGGGTACAATGACACTTGTTAGTAGGAGAGCCCAGAGTAGAGTTTATTAATTATTTCAGTTATTAGAGGCTCTGGTGCCTTCAGATTATCATTTCAAGTGCAAACACACAGTGGAGATTACACATGGCAACATTTGAAAAGCAAAGTTCAGATGCTGTAATTGTGCAGTGGAGTTTCTTGGAATTATTTAACAAAAGAGCTGTACCGAAAGGTTCCTCACTGTAATTTCATTAATAATGTATTTTGCAGTTGGCTGGAGACTTTTGGCCCATGGCTTTCCTTTCAATATGTCATGGGACAAACCAGTCACCAGCTCAGGTTTCCTGATTGGAGTTTTGCTGTACATTATGGCTGCTGAGAATGTCACAGTGGCAGGGAAATCACAGAGCCCTGGTTGCAGGAGTGCAGACTGGGGAATGGAATAATGTTTTTAACATGTCTGCAGGTGTGAACAGACTGGGACAGAGAGGTAGTGCTTTTTGAAGGAGAATGCCATGGTTAATTTGCTGTGTATCCCGATTTATTTTCCCCCTTTGTTGAATCAGCAGTGTGGACACGTGCCCACTGGCATGCCAGCTTTTCACAGGAGCAGGGTATGCAGCAGCCAGCCTCTTTCACCAGGGAGATTTTGTTTCCTGCTCCTACCTGTTAGTTGCAAACCTCATATTTTCCCTTGCAGTGTCAGGTTCTGTTCACCTTTGCTTGCCCTGCAGCTCCCTCAGCTGATTGGGCTCCCAGCTCTGCGCTTTCCTGGCTCTCACGTTCTGCCTCATTTACTCCCCAACGACTGCTGAACAGCATTCCCTGAGTTCAGGGCCAGCCCAACTTTGTGACTGGCTGCGCAGGATGCTGCAGTAGCAGCGTGCTTGGTGACTTCTCTTGGAAGGTGTTATAGCCATGTGTCTCCTGAATTGTAAAGCTGAATTTCATGAGCTTCACTGGAAGGAAGGAATGAACACGGGGGGAATAATATGGGACTGAGGGTAACATGAGGAATCCCAGAGAAGGTGTTCAGTAGAGTGGAGCTGGTGCCAGGCGTGGGAGGTGTTGGGATATCACTGTGTGCTTCACTGAAGTAAAACAGAAGTTCATGGTTATCTCACCCCTCCTGAACATCTCTTAAAAACACCAGACCAAGCCTTGTGTTGAGTCACTTGTGCTGTTGGTACTTTGTACCTGGAGAAGTGTATGCCGAGGTTTTGGAGAGGTTTACCTTTTTTTCACTGGCCTCAAGACCTCCTCTAGACTAAACCTAAGGCAACCTGAGACCGCTGCCTGAGATCTGAGCTCTTTTCACCACGATGCTCTCAGTGATGTGGACCATGAGCCAGGGCTGCAAGCTAGGAGTGCTGTTCCCTACCCCTTGTTTTTCTTTGCAATATTGTGTATTCAGTCCTTGGTGGCTCGGGAGAGTCTTGGACTGATTCCCTTCTCACAGGTACCTCTGCATCCTTGTGGGCCCTCACTGATCACTGGCTTAAAGCCTGTGGGAAGATGAACAAGTGTGGGGGGGTTTCTTTAGTTTCTTTTGTTATGGTTCTGCTCAGTCAGAGCTGAGTCTTTTTCAAAGGAGACTTGTATGGGCAGATTGTGGCTTTCCCCCCCTCCATGTGCTTATTTCTAATATCTTTCTTCCATCATATTTAAGATCCTTTTTAAACCCCTGGGTGGGTATCCTGATTCTGTTGCAGTTCAGGGACTGTGACTGCCTACCTTGTGCACTGTCTTAACAAAAACCCCCCTTTGATGTGCATATCTCACCCATTGTTTTCATCAGTTTTCCCACCTACCTAAAAGTTCTGTGTCTGGTTTCAGTATCCCAGTGTCTTGAATGTTGCAAAGTACCTGATGTTTTTACCTGAAAGGTCCTGCAAATACTGTGCTAACAGCAAAAGAAGCAAAATGCTACCTTAACTCAAGTAATTCTGACTTAATTCCTAAGATAATTCCTGGGATGCTTAACAGAGTAAAATTGGGGCTGAGGTGTGGCAGTTGTGCTTTGCTGTATTCTGTGATCATCTGATTTATAATTGCGATGTTGGTTATCTTGTGGGTGACATTATTTCAGAGTGCAGCGTTGAAGCTGGATGGCTGTTTGTGCTTGTGTTGGAGGATGGGAGAGACAGCAGAACTAGACAGTGATCCTGTTTTTTTGGTGCCTTTCTCGTGGAGGAGGCTGAATCTGCCTGCCTTGGCAGCGCTCCATAGCAGAGGAGCTCGCAGTGATGCTGCAGTTTTGTTGGTGCCACTGCAGACACAAAGGCTAAAACAAATCAAACTGAGCTGAGAGGAGCAGATGGGGCAAGTGAGAAGTTGGGAAATCATTCAAAGTGTTAGACACCGAATGATTTCAATTTTCCCGAGACAAGTGGGTGCTGTGGCACAACATGGCTCTCTCTGACACTCAACACACGTGAGACAATCTTGGAATAAAAGCTGCATCAGGTGCTCCGTTTCCAAATTTCCCTGCCTCAGGGAGAGTCTTTGCATTTGGCAAGGGGAACTGTGAGGGGGGTGGGAGGGTGGAAAAAGCTTCTCCTGAGTCCTTTCAGGTGTTTTGTTGACCACTCTCAATATATAATGCAAGTTCCTCCTTTGGAGGCAAAAATGGAATTTTTAGGGATATCACAAGGCTGTGGAGTCAAATTGCACAGATACTCCTTTCTTCTATAAAGGCTTTTTTGATTTTAATGTTCTCCTTAAAGGGTACAGTTTTCCCCCACAGGGCGGGAATAACAAGAGAATAAACACCTCGTTCTGATAAATATGAATGTTGACAATTTAGGGGTCTTTATGTGTGCAAACCCCAAGTTTTTAGCGAGCTTTGGAGATGGGAAAAAGCTCTGTCTCCTTGCCTTTTGAGTCCTCAGTGATGGTTTTGCCTTGTCCTAGCAGTGTTTTTTTGGGTGCTGCATTAATAGAACCTCAGGTAAGGCTGCCACTCTGAGCTTAGTGTTTGACACGTTTATATTTATAAAACTGCAGCACTCAAGGGTGCAGAGTGTGGGAAAACTTGTAATTCTGAGGTCTGAACTTGCATGAGGGGACAGCATCAGCTAAGCTGTACTCCATCAATACTGAATCCCCGGGAATTCCTTGGAATGTGGACCTGTATTCCTCTAACATTGTACTTCTTTTAAGATTCCCCTCTAAGGGGTTTGGTTTCCTTTAAAACTTGGGAAATGAGGTACAAAGAATTCTGCTCCACTCCAGTAATTGTGACCTAAACCACGAATTTGCAGTATTTATTGTTTCTAACTGCAGAAATAGCCTGGAGATGATTCCTGCTTTAAATGCTGTGGGGCACAAAGTTGGGTGTAGGAAAAATGTGTGTCCTAAGGCATAGTTCCAGCAGAAAGAAAAGGAACTTAGAAAGCAGTTGGATTCTTTCCATCCACCCTACAAAGAAGAAAATTGGTTTGCAGGAAATATAGGTCATGGCACTGTTCTGGCATCTTGCTGTTGCTGTTTTGTAAGTACACTGTAGTGCTGGCAGTGCAATTTGGGGCTCCCATCAGAGGTGCTCTTTGCTGTCACACTTAAAGGCCATTTAATATCCCTTATCTGATCTAATGCACTGCTCCTCACACAAAGAAAATTTAAAAGGTGCTCTGGGTTTGGTGGTGGTTTTGTTTTTTGATTTTATTTTTATTCAATAAGTTACAATTTGGAGACTCTTGCTGCTGTTGCCTCCAAAGTCAGTTACCTGAATAAGGACCCAAGGACCAGGGAATGGGACAGAGAAGGGAAATCCTTCTCCTCTCTCTCTGGTAAAACACAGAAGGAAAGGAGATCTTGTGTTGCTGTTCCACGGGGTTTACAGATACAAGTTTATTATTGGAGGAAAGTCTTGGCTTTCTGAGCATGGACTTTGATTGTGGGATTGATTTGTTTTAGAGAAGGTACTAAAGGGGGCTGTGTTCTGTGATCTGGGCTGGCTCCATTTCCCTCTGTGCCAGCACCAGGACAGGCTCAGTGATGTCTGCAGGAACTGCAGAATAAGGCCAGCAGTATCTCTGTGGGGACAGGAGGTGACACTGCTCCCTCTGAGACATCATCCCACTGAAATGTGGAGAAAAGGGATGATTTTTCTGCTTAGTTTTGTACAGCTGGTTCGTGTGGACTGTAACACGTCAAGACAGAAGCAAGGAAAGAAACTTTGGGTGAGGAATTGCAGATACACTGTGGCTTTGAGTTCCTGCTGCTGAGCTGTGGTGCAGTGGTGGGAGGACCCATGTGCTTCATCTCCTCAGCCCCTGTGATGGTGCTCACAGCCCTGCTCTGTACCTGTCTCGTGGTGAAGCACAAATAATATTGAGCTTTGTGCTATAACATGATGTGGTGCAGCTTTGAAGACAGATATATCTATATGAACATATATATGGAGATATGTAAGTGAATATGCATGATTTGAGATGTTCTTTGGATTCTCCAGCCTTCATAACCACGGGTCCACCTTGCAGGGCTACAGGCAGCCTTCTATCCACCCACAGGACTGCTGTAGTAGTTTCAGGAATTACAAGCATTATATCTTAGTTTCTTGGTTTCTTCTTATCCCTTACAGCAGCGTTTGGAAGAGGAATTCCTCATGTCCTAAACAGGGTGGTTGTGTGTGTTTTCAATGTGTCTGTGATTCTGGGTTTTTTAAATAAAAAAATTACTTTGTGGACTTCTCTAACTCCACTATTTCCTGCTCCAGTGGGAATGTGGGCTCCACTGAGGCATGGCCACTGGGACACTCAGCTTTTGGCCAGTTGCTGTTGGAGTCCATGGACTTGGTTGATATCTGGAAGACCAAGGTTGGATGCCTGAGTTCCTGACAATCATAGATAGGGAATAAAGAGAATAAGAGTTTTGTGGGGAAGGCCTTCTATAGGATCCGGAATCAAGATGTGTTAAGACGTCTCGCACTGACTGTTCTTAAGTAACTGTCATTAAAATCCTGTGTTTTGATAAGTATCTCTTTCTCTGAAGGTGCTTCAGCATTATGAGGATTGTAAATATATTGTTTTTCAGATTTTAAAAAAAAAGGGAAAAGTAACAGCTTTAAAAATCTGTTTATTATTTTTTATATAAACATGCAAAACCAAGCAAACAGAAAGCCCCAGGAGCTGTGTGTATCTGATTGAAATGCACAGGTTCTTATACATAAATTACTATTGCATGCAGTTGCATGAAAAAAATGGAAGAGCTGGGTTTAGGACCCCTTGAAAATAATCTATTTCTGTAAGACATGCATATCATTTAGATATATGCTGGTCTACGCAGTGTGTAATTTTTCAGTGGCTCTTTCAGAGGTAATTGTGGAAGGCAAAATGTGCTGTCTGAATATGGTACTTCAGATTGTAGAATGCTGCCATAAGAAAATATATGATTAGTCTGCAAATAATCTCTTCAAAGGCCCCATTACAATCCTGAACTCTCAGATGGCTTGGGTAGTCTTTGCTATCGCTTTGGAGGGACACAGAATGTTAAAACCATTTACATGTATTGTCACAAAATAATTTTATGGGGTTGATCCTGCCTGACACGGCGCTTCATGCCATGATGGAAAATTCATAAATGTTTGCTTCAGTGTGATGCTCAAGAAGCACTTAAAAGCGCTCATTTCTCGAAGAGTTATTTTCTCTCTTTATATCCAATTCATAGATTATGGTCAAGTGTTCATTTTTATGGTATTTACAAGAAATCAGTAGAGCCAGCTTGCTCATAACACCCTCCCTCTCCCCTGCCCCCTCCCAGACTCATCCTTGCAGCATCAGGGAACAAAGGGAGCTGAGATTCCCAGCCATGCTCGGATCTGATTTAATAATGCATTTTCCTGTAGGGATTTTTTGATACACTGAATTGTTTGTGGTCAAAGAATATAAGGTTATGTCCATTATGGTAAAGGCAAGAGGGGTGGTTAATAAGTTCTTGAGCTGTCTCAATATTTTAATTTGGGATGAAGTTCTCAGTCTGGTATTTGCCAGCCGTGTGTGTGTGTCCCTGCCCATCCCTCTGCTCAGCCCACAGTTCCCTAGGGATGGTCCTCACTCTGACTTCTCATTCCCTTAGTGGTAAAGCATCCCACCTTTCTCTTTGTATGGACTGGGAGTCTGTCAGTCTGCTCTGGGCATTGAACTCCTGCAAGAAGCTCAGATTAATGTGGAAATATCTCTGTTTACCAATTCATCAAGCAGAGGGTTGAGTTGTCCCTTAGGGCATTGGCTGCAGAATCTTAATCCTGCTTGTGGAAAAGTACACCCCTGGATCCTGGAGGGGGAGCTGGGTGGAATGAAACCTGGGCAGGGGTTGTACTGGAAGTACCCAAGTCTGGATAAAACACAGAGCAACAACGTGCCAGTATGTGTGTCCTGTAAAACTGAAATGTGAGCTCATGTTTCCACACTGGTGATGGCTCCTAAACATCTCACAGCACTAGTGGTGCTTCAGAATTCACGTGGAACTGTTGGAATTGGATCAGCATGTAAGGCTGGAGTGGTGGGAAAGTGTTTGGAAAAGAGATCTCTGTCTGAGACTGGCCCCAGCTCCTGATACTTGAGGGCAGCCTTGCTTTTCCTTAGAGAATTCCTCCATTATTGCCTCTCCTCCCTCCAAAATGGAATTGGGCATTTACTGTTGCCCCTTAGGAAGGATTTTCTCTCCTGGGCTGTTCTACACTTTGGTTGGCTGTTTTGATCTGCCAGCACTAGCAAGGCTTTTTAAAATCATACAGGATCACATGGGATTATGTGACAGATGAAAGGAGAAAGAGAACACGTGTGGGGTGTTGGTGGCTCAGTCCTGAATCCAGACCTGACAAATTACCTGCTCTGAACGGAGCTCATCAGGAACCCAAAGCACCTCTTTGTCCACTTGCAGTTAGAAGAGTCATCCTTGTTTTGTTCCTACTTTTGTTGCCTTGGGTAGGGCGAGGGTGACTTGCTCTCATGTGGTGTGTTCTTTCCAAGGGATATTTTAGTGACTTTGGAAGTGGGAGGGAGACCAGCTGGCTGTAAGAGAGGTGTGTAGGATTTGGTCTCATCCTGCAGTTGCTGGGGTTTGTTTTCTTCTGCTCTTTTGGGGCTTGGCCTTTGTGTTCCCCATGAAGGGATGGGGCAGTGCAGGGCACACACCAGTGCTGGTTCTATCCCTACTGCTCCGTGCTGATGGGACAGGTTGTGGTGAGGCAGCTCTGAGGAGCACAGTGTGTCACACATCATCGGGCTGCAGAGGTGTGCAGACAACACGCTGACTCCGTTACTCAGCCCCCTCTGGGTGCCCATGACCAGGTGATGACACTGATTTTTCACAGAACTTCACTTGCCTTTCTCACGTTCACAACAATTTATCAGCCCCTGCACCTACAGGGAGTGCTCCTTTTGGAACCTCAGTTTGTGTTCAGTGGAATGAATCATTTAAAAAGTGTGTCCACAAGACATTAAAGGGTTCGGGAATTCAAATTCGATTCAGACCATTTGGTTGCCATAGCAAGCATAGCAGGAAATGTTTGCTGAATGTTGGGATTTTATTTGTTAAGATGCACCAGAAATGCTCACAATCCGTGTTATTCTACAATAGAATTAATGTAGCCAGCAGAACAGCCTTAACCAAAACTTACCATGCTCCCTGTTTTCAGGTAGTGGTCAGAAAAGTCTTATTCTTTAAAATAATAAGTCTGTTTATTTCTGTGTAGAGCAATAGGTAATTTCCTTGGGCAAACCAGTGGAAGCAAAGGGTGTGTTTGGGGGACACAGGCAGTGAGCAGGAGCCTGTCTGGTTCCTGGGGCAGCTTTCACCCAATGCCTTGGCTACAACAACCTTTTCCTGCATCCTGTCATGTTTTTCTAGTGCGAATTTGTACGTTGGATTAAAAATCTGGCAACAAGTGGAAAAAAGGCTAAATATAAAAGAAGTGGGGAGGATCCTGTATGAAGGAGGAAAAGGTTCCCTTTGTGTGCTGGGAGTCTGAGCAATGGCACCAGTGCCAGGACAAAGTGGGTCAGGGATCCTCCAGTCAGTGACCCTGCTGGGCCATCCACCCTGGGTAGGTGTATTTGTGACACCTTCTTACATGGTTCATTTCCCTGGTGACGTTTCTTCAGCCTTTCAGTCCCCAATTTTCACTCCTCATACAGAAAGCAGTTTTGGTCAGCAGACAGACCCCTGTTCTCTCTTCCCTATGATTTTAGCCAGGGCTTGTGGCCACACGTGTTTGGCCACTGAGTTGTGCTCCCAGGAATCGCTGCTGTCAGTGCTCTCTGAGCTCCCCTGTGCGTGTCCCCTCGCTGAGGCTGGGCTGGGACGTGCTGACCTTTCCAGGAAGCCCTGGGCTCCCCTGGAGACGCCTCCCTGCCACCCACGATCAGCTCTGTGGCTGGTATTGTTGGCAAGGTTGTGTTTTAGTGCTTTTCAAACCTTGCCCTGGTCAGGCTCGCTTTCTCCGAGCTGAGGAAGAGCTGCTGTGGCTGCAGTGGGTGCTGGGTTTGGTTTGGAGCCTGCAGCTCAGGGGAGGCACGCTTTAAAATGTGTGTTTATGAATTTAAAATTACAAACACTGTGTTGCTTAGGTGTTTTATTTTTTTTGGGGGGGGGGGTGTTTCCCCCTCCACATAAGCCCTGTAACGAGTGATCCTTTGACTCGCCCACAGATAAGACGTTTCCAGTGAGAGAGGCTGTTTTATGGGATTCATTTTGGAAGCTATTTGGGGAAATTACTGTAGGCTTTTTGAACAAATTAGTGAGAGCAGGGAAGGACCACAAAAAGGCTTTTTCCCTTAAGATTTTATGTAGGATCTTATGAAGGAAAGGAAAAAAACCCAACCCCTGGTAATTAAAGGGTTTCTGTTAATAATGAAATAAAATTATGCAAGCTCTGGTTTTGGATGTGGCTGAGTTCTTAGCTGTTTCTGCTAGTGAAAATTTTATTGGGGCTTTTAGAGGGAAATTACTTAATCACTGCTTCAAATGTGTGTGTATCCCCTCTGCAAGATGAGTGTGGATTTAGGATGATGTTAAAAAACTAATGTACACCTTGTAGGTGTGAAATGATGAAGGCAAGTAATCTGATGCTGGGCTGTGGGAACCTCAGGAGCTCATCTAGTGATGGATATATCATCAGCTGAGTTCCCCTGAAGTGTTTATCCTGGGGAAAAAAACAGGGAATCAACTCTCTGGGTCCTTCACAGGGACTTTTTGATTATTTGAACTGGAGAGGGGCATTTCTTGGTGCTTGAATTAATGTTTTGTGGGTTTACTGCTGAGACAGGAACTATCCAGGGCATGAGGAACTGGGGAAAATTTTCATGAACTTCTGTTGAACAAAACTCTGTCATTGACTCTTAATGGCACAGGTTATAAAAGGAAAGAGTCAGATTGTTGGAATAACTTAATCTGATTCTTGTCAGTGTCTGACACATGGACAGTGGGATGCTGAAATGCAGCGAGGGGGCAGGAGAAGAGCAGGTGTGGCTGTGGAGGATCCCAGCAGTAACCTGTGAAACTTTACACTGAAAAGCAAATAACTTGGAAATGTGCCTCATCTGTGCATGGGGCTAATTGACTTCTGTGCCACTTGGTCTGTAGGCTTGTCTGTAGTTAAGGCACTCCTTGGATTCCCTCTCTGCCTTCACTATTCCTTTGTGCATCAGGGACCTTGAGATCACACGACAGCCACACTGAATCCCTCCTAGTCATTTTTTTGGCACACCTTCCCATCAAAGGACAGATACTGTGCCTGTGCATCGTGCATAATCTGGGATATGTTAAACCTGAGACCAACTTTGTGTAAATACCTCTGTAAATACTGTGTTTTATGTTGTCCTAGCGGGTGTAAGGAGGGTCTTGGGTGGGCTGGGCAGGCTCTGTGTGGGTCCACTGTCTCCATCAGTGTTGGGTGGGGTGTTAGTGCTGCTGTTAATTAAATGCTCAAGGTAGATTGAAAGGGAAGTCAAGGGAGTTGTGTGAGAACCCCCCTGGTATTTTCCTCATGTGCCAACACCTGTGATTATTTCTGTTTCACAAACTCCGTGCTTGAATCCACCCCCTTTCTGGGTGACACAAACACCTGCATGGGGTGTGTGGTTTCTTTCTCCTCCTTTTGTCTCTTACCCACAGTGTTATTTTCTGGATGGGAGTTGCACATGAAAAATGTGAAAAATAACACACAAAAAAATAAACCCAAACAAAAAAATTCCCACCTGGAATGACTGAATTTGTCACAATAATTAAGCATGGTAGCTACTGCTCTGGATGGGTTTCACCTGCTAAGAGCTACTGCAGTCAGCACCATATGGTGGCCTTTTTTTTCCTTTTTTAATAGACTTAGAGCAGCAATTTGTCTCACCCGTGAGGCAGCACCACAGCATGCATTGCTTAACAGAAACAACGTCAGGCTGGTGAGCTTTTCATTTTAGGTTTCCAGGAGCATTTAGCTGAGCTTCAGAGCCTTCTGGCACTGTCTGTTTGCATGGTAACTTTTTGATGTATAAAAGTGAGGGGCTGAAGGACAGAAGGGTTCGGTTTTCTGACCAGGGACTCCTCAGTACTTCAGTCTTCATGTTTGCAAATAATATGCTAACATTTACCTGCCTCTTAGATTTATTACCAAGCTCCCATCAATGCGTGTATGTCACCCTGAGACTGAGGGAAGAAAATTATTGATGATATGGAAAATATAATTTTCTTTGATGGGTGGACATGGAGTGCAGGTGGAGTTATGGGTATGTTTGTGCTGTGAAACAGGGCTTGGTGCAGGATCCCTGATCCTCTTCCAGAGCACAGAGCAGGGTTACAGCAGCAGGATGCTGTCCTTGAGGGCCTTATCCCTGTCACTGCCATGGTGATGTGTTTGTATTACTTGAACGTTTTTTCTTTTTTACATGACCAGAAGTTCTCACATTTTCAACAACTTGTTGCACTGTGCCCCGTAAACCTACACTATTACTGCAAACCCCAAAGCAGTTCAGGATCCTCTTATTTGAAAGCTTTGCTTTTGTGATTGACAGACACAGTGAATACAAACCCACAAATCTTTGCATTCTTAGGCTTCCTTAAAACTTGGCTGAGGCTGCTCCAGCCATGCAGGACCTTATGAGCCTGGAATGACAACTCCAGAGTGGAACAATGGCCTGGGAGCACAGCACATTAACCTGCAGTGGACAGGACTGTGTTGAATTCCCCTTCCATTATCGACTCCGAGCAACTCCAGGGCGATTGTTTAGGTGAGGGGGGCAGCAGCATTCCCTCCCTGGAAGGGCCATGGGAACACCCCTGCAGCCCACAGTGCTGTGGGAGGCTGGAAACAGCCCTTTTCAGGTCGTGCTGTGCCCTCCTTCAGGTGCAAGGGCTGTGGTGCTGGTGTCTGGCATCCCTTCTCCCTGTCCCTTAATTGGTCCTGGGATCTTGCAGATTCTGGATCAATATCTGGGGTTACTCTTGTTATGTGCTAGTGTTGATAACCCCACTCTGCATGTCTCTTGCTCGGTGGTAACCAGGTCCTCTGCTTAATTAGGAATATCTGCTTAAAAATAAGATGTGTATCTGGGTGAAATGCAGGTTACAAATGGTTGCAATTAAACCTCAGGTAGCAGATTTCCCACATCTGTCCTATTGTGTTTCTTATTCCTTTCTTTAAAGGGTAAGAGTGCAACATTTCTAGAGAGTACAGGTGGTGGAGTTCAAGATCATCTGAAGTGAGATGGGTTTGAACTGTCAACCCCCCAGCCTTGCTCCTGCCTTGCATCCTTGTGTTCTTGTACTGGAATAAAATGTACTTTTAATTTCAAGAGCTTCAGGAACAGTGGGCAGCTCTGAGTGTTTTTTTTTTCTAAATTAACCAACTCATTTGGAAATAAGATGTGATTTTTTTGTGTGGGCAGTGCACAAAAGGAGGGAGCATCCTACAAAATATGGGGTTTTGCAATCCCAAAGGCAAACCTCTCTTTCATTTAGCACAAAGAGTCCTTGCTCTGCACAGGAGAGATTTTAATCTGAGTTTTGATAGGAGTGGGATAGGAAGAACTATGTCTTGGTGTTCTCAAACGTGGTAGGAGAAGGGGGAGCACAGGGAGGGTAGTTCAGTGCCCAAGAGCTTTTTGTTCTTCACAGTCCTTTAACTTCGTGTATCTTTGCCACTTGCTAGTGCTCAAGTGCTGTTCAAATGGGTTTCGTTTGCAAATTTAAATGAGCTTGCTAATGTCCTCATTTTAGCAATGCTATATAGAAATACTGATTAAAAATGTCACCCAGTGGTTTTAATCTGTGAGGAATAGGCAGTTCTGGAAAAAAGTACAGCTCCTTTTTATTCAGTACACCTCCATCCCAGCAGAAATGGTCCTGGTAATGTTACTTTGCCTGAAAATGTGTGTTTGGAAAAAATAGCAATTGGCACTCTTGTTTCTGAATTACCAGTAAAATCCATTCTTTTCAACCAGCACTGGGTTTGAGGTTGAAAGTTCTGGTTTGAGGGGAGTCTGTCCCGCCTTGGAGCTGCTGATACTTCCTCTGTTGTGTGTTTCTCCTGCTTACAGGTCCCAAAGTCATATTTTTTTAGCAAATGATGATGTTCTGATGTGTTTACAATGCAAAGTCCTTCAGTGATGCAAAAGTTGTTTCCCAGACTACAAGTAAAGGACAGGATTTTCTCTTGTGGGAGGACACTGGTGTCAAAGTGTCCTGTTTTTTAGTGATCAGGAGGATGTGTCCTGCAGGAGGGATTCTTCAGGGAACAGTTTGGGGATGGCCTTACTGGCTTGATTTAAAATTGTTAAGGTTGGCAAAGACATTTTAAGATCATCAAGTCCAATTTCTGCAAGTCAGAGGTTCCAGTTAGCAAAGAGAATGAGGCACCCACAGTGTAAGTGGATTCTTCTGTTGTGTACTGAAATAAAGGAAGGACAAGACCAAAACATCGTGAGTTGGGTGCCGACCTTAGAGCAGGATTAAAAAATATTTGTTATTGCTGAAATTCTTTGAGGGAAAAGAAACTGAAGGATACTAAACCCCAGAGCATTAGAGCCCTTAGACAGCAAAGCAAAACCAAGTAAAAGGGGGAAAAAGAATAAACCCCATTCAGTTTCTAAGAGAATTTTAAAAAAGGATGGAGGGGTGTGAGAATCAGTTAATATATGCCAGCAGTAGTATTGGATATGTTCTTTCATATATGAAATTATTCCATAATTGAGACAAATTGCTTGAAGCTTTAAAAAAATCCCAGAAATGCTGATGTGGAAAAGACCTTGGGAGATCAGTCAGGACATTGCCAGGCTCTCGGGCGAGATCAAGTGTACCTGTCTCGCCTCCTGAAGCTGACAGTCTGTCTAACCTCTCCTGAAACCTGGGATATTGATTTCTCATCTTCCCTGGACAGCCTGCTCTGGGTCTTCACCACTCTCACTGTTAACAAGACCTTCATTTTCCTAATACCTGATCCTTTCTACTGCTTGTCCCCCTGTCACTTGTATGAGAAGAGCTGATGGATGTCCCCCTCTGCCACTGCCCTGTTGGACACTTGTGGATGATGCTTAGCACC
Organism: Dendrocincla tyrannina; assembly: GCA_035047865.1. Taxonomy (NCBI): domain Eukaryota; kingdom Metazoa; phylum Chordata; class Aves; order Passeriformes; family Dendrocolaptidae; genus Dendrocincla; species Dendrocincla tyrannina. The sequence goes on from JAWWMP010000005.1 coordinate 3,521,072, forward strand.
TCCTTGAATTAATCTCAGCTTTGCCTTGCAGGAAAAGAAGCAAAAAAAGAAGAAATTTTGGTTCTTTTCTTGTTGACCATGCTTGTGAGATCACTGAATTGTGTGTGGGGGTGTTTTTTGGTGATCTGTTGGGGTTTTTTTCCCCCTCCAAATGATCTTTCCCTGTATTTTAAGGAGTAGCACTCAAAATGGGATATCTACTGAGATAGCCACTGTCTTTATGATGCAATAGGAAAAGAAGGACAAGCTCCTTGGTCTCAGCATCTCATGCTTCTGTCTCACTTCTCTGGTATGTCTGGTTTTCCAAGAATGCTGTGTTTTTTACGTGCATTTGCTGTAAGTGGCTGAAGTACAGATGGTTGGCCTTTCATCACCTCCCACTTTCACCACGTGGATTTTAGAAGGAAGAATAAAATGAACAAAGAGAAAGTGCTGCACTGTGTCAGCTTTCAGCTCTTGGATATCGTATCCAAGTCTCAGCTTGTTGTTGATATATTCCTTCTCTGCTCCTTCTGCTCACACTTCTGGGCTCAGTGTCATCTCCTGCTGCTCAGATGTTGTTGCTGTTTAGTCCTAGAAGAGCAATGGCCTCTCTGATACTGCTGCTGATGGTGCTGTTTCAGAGATCATTTATCAGGGAAGAGTTGGTGACTTCAGGCCTTGAGCCACTTTCTCAGCAGAGCCTCGGAATGTCCAACCCTCATGTATTAAAGATCAGACACAATTTCTAGATTTAGGGCTAGGCATCATTGCTTTTGCAACATTTGTACATGTTGATTTAACTTTTAGAGTGTTTTAGAGCTGATCTTTTGCGTGCTGTTGGTGATTTTACACATTATTTTTATAATATTCTATTAGAACTGTTTCTTATCTGTGTATTGACCATCATATGGTCATTGTTTGGATCTTTTTACTCCTCACAATCCTCCAGTGAAGAAGAACAAAAACAATTGTTAAAAGACTATTCCTTCTCCTTGAAAAAGGAGTTCTCAGGTAGCTCAGGTGGTTTATTAAAATCCCATAAAGATGAATATCAAAGATCAAATCCCAAAGATGAATATATTTGCATTATGTAGTTATAAAGCACTATGAGATTCTTGAGTCTTAAAATGCAGTTACTAAATGCTTCCAAATGCGAGGTGAAGCCACTGCATTTCATTTAAGCTGTTGGTATTTCAGAGTTAATTTTACACCCAAACTGAAATAAGGAGAGCACTTTATGAAATGTTTGGAGGCATTGCTATGTTATTTAAAATTGATTGGGGAAACAAATAAAACCCCTCCCACGTTCTGAAACACGAGTACCTAAAAGGCCTCATTTTATTTGAAAGGAAAATGATCAGGAAAAAGATGCAGAGCATTTTTACAGGAAATGCATTTATTATGCACCTTTCCATGAGCGTTCACAATGATGTTTCCTCCATGCACCCTGTGATAATTACTCACTTTGAAAATATGTGCTGGGTACCAGATAATGCAACTGCTCTTGGCTACCACTGTGTTTGAAAGAATTAAGGTTTCCCCAGGTCTCCCCTGGGTTTCTTGCCTGATGGTCCAGTGCTCCTCCATAACTCCTGACTTTCTGAGGGCCTGTTCTGTCTTTTTTTTTTCCTCCTTCCTTTTTCCCCCTCCTGCTGCATTTGGATGCTGTTTGAAAATCCTTTTCCCTTTTGCTCTTTTCTTCTGTGATGCTCCCAGTGCTGCTTCCAGCATTCCCATTCTGCTCTTTGCTTTCCCATTGCTCTCACACAGCAACATTTCCTACCCCAGGAACCAAAATTCCTTCCCTTTTGTTCCTCAGTTTTCTTCTTCTCCTTGTGCTGGGCTATTCTCTGACAACATCCCTTCGTTGCCCATTCCCTCCTGTGCCCCTCACCCTTGTCCCTGTCACCCATTCCCACCCGTGTTTCCCATGGATTTCCCCCCTTCCCCCATGGTTTTCCTAACACTGCTCTGCTCTCCTGCTCTGTCTGATGAGCTGGCTCCAGGCTGCGAGTTAAATGTCAGTATAATTTTTTTCTTTCTTCCAGTCTTAAAGAAGTGCCATGAAATGGAATTTGAACACAAAAAAAAATAACTTCACTTTTGCTGGGAAGGGCTTAACCTGCAATGTCCAAGTAGGCACTAAATCCTCACGAGGCTTGCTCCCATTTCATGTTTGAATCCATCCTCATCAACAGTTGTGTAGTCTAAAAGACTGGCAGTAAAAATGGTGTGGTCAGTGAAGTCAGGCCATCTCTGCTCTCACATCTTGAGTTGATTTCTGCTTACAGTGTGCTCAGGCACTTGCTGGTGGCTGCAGTTTCTCTGCTCTCAGGATGTGACACTGTCCTCGATAACGGGGATAATGGGGGACTAGTTGTGGGTGCACTTCACATCTTCCCTAAGCAGCCACAGTTCTTATTTATTTCATACAGTATTTTTCAATAAGAAGACAAAAGATCATAATCACGTTTTTATCTGAGCTTCATGGAGGTTATTAAAAGCAAAAATACAGACTTTCTGGCAGTGGCCAGCAGCCAGTAGGGGTGTGTGACCAACTGTGACCACCAAATACAGTGAGCAAGACAGCGAAACGGGCTCTGTGCTGCAAATCCATCCACTGATGACAGGCAGGGCCAGGGCAGGGGGCAGTGCTTTTGTTCTGAGCCCTGGGAGGAAGGTCAGGAACGATGAACAGCCCGGCAGCAAGAGGGATTCCGGGGTTTGGTTTTGCCTCTTGCTGAACTTCCAGCAGGGAAGAGGTGGAGGTGGAGACAGGGATGGGCTGCTCGGGCAGAAGATCCCACTGAGAATCCACTGCTGGCCCTTTTCCCATCCAAGACCTGCTGTGCCAGACTGGGGTAGGGATGTGACAGATGAGTGCTGGGCATGGAGGGCTTGACCCTTGACTTGTACCTTTGGCATCCCCATGGCACGTGGGAATCGTGGGTGAAGAGCTAATGGTGCACTCGAGGGCTTTTTGGGGGGCAGGAGAGCCTTCCATGGCCAGGCACCAATAGCTTGTGCTTTTGGTCAGAACTGAGTCCTGCTCTGCTTTATACATAGGGACAAAGTGCTCTTATTGCATCACTGACCTCTCTCTCTCAATTTAAAGCTCTTCTCTATCGCTCTCAACTGCCCACAGATACTTTATATTAAGATAAGGATCCTTGTTTGGTTTTTAGAGAGATTTAAAGTAGCCTGAGGGAAAGCATTGCACTGGCAAGGGCAGTTACTGTACAATGGAAAAGACATTGCTACAATAAATACAGCAAACAAACCCGGGCAGGAGCAGAGGGATGACATTTGGAGAATTAAGTCCTGCCTTGCTGGTCAGTGTGGAGATACCATAGACAACCACCCTGGCAGGGCCTTCCTGGCCTTCGATGCACTTGACGTGCAGGCGCAGCTGAAATCAGAGTTGGCTGCTGATAAACACCGGGGTGATTAGAACTGGAGTTGGGCTGTGCAGGGTGTTCTTCCCTGTGGATTGTGCTAATGACAGGATGGAGCGAAACGCAGGGAATTTTGATAATTAATGTGTTTGATTCCCAAAGATAAAAAATGGAATAAGTTCATATTTTACAAGCAATCCCTTTTGCTTTCTACATCAGTTGAGCAGGGAGTCTCTCAGAGCAGTAAACTCTTCATGAGTGGAAAGAACAGGAGGAAAACTGGTTTTAGGAAGCAATGAGAGATTTTTTTTGTGCGGGGCACATTTTGCTTGCTCTTTCCCCCATGTTTAATTTTTGGATGAAAATCTAATAAAAAATAAATTAAAAATCGATATAAAAATGAAAATTCACCGACTTCTTACTTGAAAAGTAAACAAAGCCAAAATGTCTCTTTTAAAAAATAGAAGTTAAATTGGAGGGAAGTTGTGTGTAGGGTTTTAGCTACGTCTGTTAATGGCTTTTTTACGCTGGTGCATGTGGGAGATCTTTAGGAATCTCACTTCTAAGTGCTCTGCATGTTTCTTAACAGGATCTTTGTGTTGTAATGTGTTCTTGCCTGGTTTCGAGACCTAAACACCCTGAAGCTCTGTGGGGAAACAATTTGAAAAGATAAATATGTTTCTATCAGACCAATTGACGTTCACAAAAACTCACCCTTCTGAAGATTTGTGATTATCCAACCTCGGCTGGGTAATCCTGGCTCTTTCCTTTCCTCCAAACAGAAAGGGACACTCAAATGGTTGGCAGAAAACAACCACGTTTGCCTTCAGTAAGAAGCTTATGCCTGACAACAAAAGGCAAACTCTTGCTTGCTTTGAAATGTCAGTGGGCAGAAGAGCTGCCCTGGGAGAAGAGATGCCTTTTCAGTGTTCTCCTTGTCACCTGAACACCTCTCAGAGGAGCTGTCAGCTTTTGTGGGCCTCGGGGTCAGGAGGTGAGACACCTAAGTGGCATTAGGGTGTGCACCATAATGGTCTGTTTGTAGACATCACTGTGATGAACAGCTTTGAACAACACTATTACATTAAGGCAGGTTTTTCAGTAAGGCTGTTGAGATCAACTGAGAAGTTGGTGTTGGAGACAAACATGATGGTGTTTGGGCCAGCCCAAGAGAGCTGTGAGGGTCCAGCAGTGCAGGAGAGAGACATGCTGCTATTTTTGTTAATGCTGGGTCATAGCCTTCACTTGGGAGTCCTGCCCTCCTCCTTTTTCTCCATTAAGCATTTTACAGCTGGACTGGGCCTTTTGACTTCTGATTTTTCACAGCTCCTGCTGCTGATCCTGATGTGCTGAGTAGCTCCATTTTGGCATCTTGCCATTCCAGGCTTTGTGCTGAGCTCCCCGTGTGGCAAACACGAGTCACTGTCGAGTTGGAGCTCTTGTTAGCACCCTGGTGCCAATCCTACAGCCTCTTTGGCTTGTTAGCATGCATAGGAACCTTCAGTGTGGAGCAGGACTTTGTTGTAAATAAATACTGAAAGAAAAGAAAGTCTCCCCCCACTGAGTCTGGAAATATGAGAGATGTTTGCTGCACTTCTATGGACACGCGTTAAAAAAAAGAAAGGTGAAAATGGGTGATCTCAGCACGGCCACTGCTCCTGCATGCCCCTTCCACAAAGTCTTCTGTAAGGCATTGCAGGGAAGGACTTAAAAAAGATAAGGAGATTTTGTGGAGGTTGTTGGAAACCCCTGCAGAGGGCCCAGATCAGGGGCAGATAAAATCTGAAGGTTGCTGTTGGAAACCATATAACCTGTAAGGAGTATTTATTGGCCAAAGATAGGATCAGTTCTCAGTGTAGCAATTGAGAAATGAGAGGTAAGGTGGAAAAAAGATCTAGTGAAAGGTGGTTTTGCCTGAAGATAAGTCACGTTGACAAGTCAGAGATTGAGGACTTTTGTGGGGGTTTTGGGAGTCTGTCTGTCCACCACTCACCAACACACAGTGCAGTTTGCAGCACTGACATTTCCCTCTTTCAGACTCCTCATTTGTCTGCTCATTTACCTTGGGCTTTAAGGATTAACATGCAAATCATAGCCCAGGCTGATATTTATCTTTGTGTTGCGTGTTTGGCTTATCTCTGTATTTTCCAGAGCCCTCACTTCTTTCTGTGTTGTTAAGGTCAGTGGTTCTCAGCTGGGTCCATCCATCTCGCCTGGGCAGGCGGACACGAAGCTATTTGTTTAACCATTTCAGCATCTCTGTCACCCTCTCACTGGTGATTGAGTCTGCTGAGGGGACACACATCCACATGGCCACACTTGATTTGTTGCAGGTCGTTTTTCCCCCCTCCTCATTCAATTCTCCCTTGTCATCAGTGAACTGCTTCATCTTCCCTCAGCCTGTGTGCCGACCTCCGCCGGTGCCAGCCGCGCCAGATGGAAGCAAAGCCTTGTGCCCATCGTGCCACTCAGCACACCCAGGCCTGGCCAGCTGGCTTTGGGGGTATCATTTCATGTGTCCTCCAGTTGCCATTGGTTTGGAGGATGATTTGGCGTGTCGGGTTTGGTTGGGAGAGTTATCTGTGCATCTGTGGCAAACCATCTGCTTCGTGCGCAGTCAGCGGCGTGAGGAGAGGGGTGGCCAGTGCCCCGACCCTTGCTGGCTGGTAACTCCTGTCTGCTGCACGTTGGCATTCACTTGGTAGGTGGAGATTTCTTTAGGGTGTTTTGGATGTATAGAGCCTTGTGTCCTCCTGTGCGTGCATTCCTGTACCCCTGGGAGGAGTTGGTGGTGCTGCTATCTGTGCTTTTCCTGCACGTGTTGTCGGCAGTGGGCGAAGACTGACTGATGATGTGTTTGAAAATACATTCCTACACATTCCTACACATCCCTCCTGTCTCTTGGCCCAGGCTGTGCTACTTCGTTGGGAACAAAGCCAGAATGTAGCCCTAATTTTGCAACCATCAGCTGGAAAATGCTAAATCTGTTAACCATGGGCTCACCCAAAGTGCCAGGTCTGTCTGTGCAGGTGCTGGTGTGTGCTGGGCCATAGAGGGTGTCATTAGGAGTGACTGGATTTCTAGTCATGATGTTTGTGACACTTTGTGGTAAATGCTGATTTCAGCTTCTCCTTACCTCACTAAATAAAATGAAGCTGGAATTAATCCAGTACTTTGTATTTGCTGCTGCTGCATGGAAACATAGTGGTACTTCCAAATGGGAGGTTCAGACTTCTCAAACATGAAATTTGGTGCTTGTGTCTCAGCAATTTCTTGCTCATCAACATGCTCAGGTCATTCTGCATTTGAATGGGTGAAGTAAGGTATAATTAATATTCCTTTTGTTTCCAGTTGTTGGGGAAAGCAGACTGAGCCAAAAATCACCTGACTCTATTCATGAACAACAGGAGTTTGATGAAATCTATTCCTAAACAATGAGACTAAATTACATGTGTACTTTGGCAGACTCCAAATGAATGACATTGCATCCTTAAAACTCTGACCATTAAATCAAGCTCCAGCTTTGATACCATTAATGAAGAAATAATGTTTTGCTGTTCATACCTTCATAAATTCGGACACTCCAATTGCCCTCAAGTACCAAAAGACCACTGTCAGCTGCAATAACAGGCTCTTCAAAAATTTTGCCTGAGCTGAGTGCTTTATGTTGGGAAAGGACAAGTATTTGTTGTTTGTGCTTTTATTTCCCTTTCTTTGGGGGTTGCAGGTCCTGCTGTTGGAGCCCTCAAGGTCTTGTTGTGTGGGTCAGTAAGGCTCGAGCTGAGCCCCCAGACCTCAGTGATGCGTTGGGCACTGACTTACATCTTGCTGTACAACTGCTTCCTTTTCCATCCTCAGGCAGGGCTTTAATGCTGCTTTTTCTTTTGTTGGTATTGCCTTTTGTTCCCATTACGTGGAGGACAATCCAGCCTGAGAAAGATAAATTTCACAATTTGTCTTGTCAGGCTGTGAGATGGAGTTCTGCGTTCCGCTGGCTGGGCAGAGGAGCAGCGGGGCTCGTTCCATGGGGGCTGTCACACTGGGGGCTGCGTACTTGCCTCCCACACAGCAACCTGAAAACATCCTCACACCTCCTTGCCTTGCTCTCTTCCTCCCACTGACAGGCTCAGCAGTGCTGCCTTGGGATGTAGAACCACTCAGCACCCTGCTTGGAAAGTCATCCATTATTAACGGGCAATCCCCACTCTGTGCACTCGCACTGCTTAAGGATTCATTATGTTGCCTTTTGGTTGACCCGACAAAGCTGTTCCTGCCTTTCCTCCCAGTGCCAAGTCCTAGATTCAACTTTGCTCCTGGGACCACACACTCCAGCTCTGGCTGACCTTTCACAGGAAGGGGAGGGAAGAACACAAGTGCGAAATTAATTTCTGGAGAGAGTGAAGAGAAAGGTATAAAAAATGTTTTGCTTGCCGAGAAGGGAAAACCAGCAGTGATCATGCTAAAGGAAATGGGAATCTGGTTCACATTCCTCCCTGCCCTTTACTGCAGCATTTCAGTGTGTGGTGGAGAAAGCCTTTCGCTATACAGTCATGTTATTGTTGACCCATTTTCCCAACAGCTAATGGCTGAGACTGAATACATATTACTACCATTATAATTGTTACATTTTGTCTCGCTGCACCGGGAATTCTGTGAATATTGTGAGTCTGGCCCAGAGCTCTTTGCTAATCAAACACAAATTAAAACCAACCCAACTGACTGCTGTAAAAATATTGGTACACTTCCCTGGTAGATTTACAGCCTCACGTACTGAGAGAGCTTGAGACCCTCTCTTAAAATACATGGCCATATCTCCATCTTGCAGAGGAGGGAAATGAGATGCAGGAAGGTCTTTAACTTGCAGCCACACAGCAGACGAGAATTGGCTGCTTCCAGTCTGAGGCTGGGAATTCTACCTTTGGTAAAGAAGTAGACGTTAGCCAGATTTACTTCCAGTCTTCTGTATGTAAGAAGTGATTTGTGGTCTTGGTATTGCATTTCTTGCTTCAATAAATACCTGTTTTCTGAGCGCTGTATATTGGTGTGGTGCCAAAAAAGGCCATTACAGGCTTTACTGTGATAAATTCCAGCGAAGAAATACATTAAAACCCTTTCTTTTTTTAGCTTACCTTTAGGAACACCAGCCAGAAAATGCAGGAATAAAGGAAGATATCCTGCATTCCCTGCAAATGCACATTGCGTGCTGTCGATTGCCATTTCCCTCGCGCTGTACTCAGCGTGGCATCCTATAGCACAATGTAAACAAAATTATAATCTTATCAAGCAGGCTGCTCCTACAGTGATGACAGCTACTTAGATTGCCAGAAGCAGGGCCAGAAAAACAGAGACCGTTGGAAAGCAGCTGACACATTTTTTTAGCAGTGTGGGTTGAAAACAGATTATAATAAAGATTTCATTACTTGCTATTCTGAAGGGTCAACACAGCGAGTGTCCAGCAGACCTCAGGCCTGGGGCACAGATGGGGTCAGTGACCTGACACAGCAGTGTCCTGGGTGGTGGGATGAGGTTGGGAAGGCTCGTGGGGTCTAATTCTTCTCAGGTCTTAAGTGCACTGGGGTTGTTGCACCATCTGGTTGATGGGATGGAGCCACTCTCTACTTAGTCTAAAGCCACCTAGAGTGCCTTGGGCTGACTGAGGACTCAAGGGAAAGGGCTCAGCTGTTTCGCTAAGTAGGGTATGTCCTTAACTCACCTGCGTAGTGAACTGGTTCTCAAAGTGCTGCTTTAGTGTGTGCATTTGTAGCACTCTGGTGAGGGCTTCTGGTTTTGCTCACTGCAGAAAGATTGGCATCACCAGGGGCCTGGTGAGGACCTGAAATTTCAAATTTCACCCATTTTAAAGGTGTTTTTGGGAATAATGAGCCTGTCCTAGGACATGAGATCTGTAACATATCCCAAAACTTGTAGTGTCCCAAGAGAAACTTGCTGCCCCATTCCCTAGTCACGGTGTTGCTGGTTTATAAAACCCCTGGAAGCGTGGAGTGAAATAGTGCTCCAGGCATGGGATTGGGAATTTTAGCAGGAGCTCGGGAGAACTGCTCCATCCCACGCTGGCTTTTCAACATCACATGGAAGGTCATGGCCCCAGGGCATTGGTTTCCCTGACAGAAAGGAGGTACATTTGAAGTTGGCTACAGAACTGACTGTCTTGCTTGTAAAATGTTGTCTCTCCTATATATTTTCAGCTATTGCTGAAGTGTATTGCATATATAATTAAAACATTAATAAAAATAACAGCAGGAAGAGTTCATCAGCAATTCAAATACAAATATTTGTGAAAATCTGTCTTCTCCAACATGTTCCTTTCCCCTCTGACTGGTTTTTTTATTTTGGGTAAAAATATCATAAGCAACATTGCTTAACCATTTTCACAGCTCCAGCATCTCTGTAGGATAGTACATTTATTTAGCTATTGAATTAATTTACCATAGATTGTGCAAGCTCATTGTTGTGGAGCACTTCAGGAGACATCCTATGCATATTCAGGGCAGGGAAGGCTCCTGTGTGTCCATTCCCACTCCAGCACTGGGAATTCACCCATGGATTTGGGGGCAAACCTGACCCTCCCCTCTGCAGCTTGCCACTCACAGAGAGCCCTGGGCATCTCTGTTCTTCTTTCTGAGAGGTGCCTTTGGCTGCTGTTTGAAATGTGAGACTGAACCACAGAGTTGGGCAGGGCAGGAGGGCTGGGTTGGGTTTGGGAAGGCAGCCAGCAGATCCCACCATCATTTCCCGTGGTTGTGGTGAGACTTTCACAGTCGGCACCGGAATTCTCAGGATGTGGATTCATCTTTGTAAGAGCCTTAAACACCTTGCAGCGTGTGTGCACTTCCTGGGCTCGTGATGTCTCTCTTTCAAGAAGTGCAGTCAAATGAGTTAGACTGTTTTTAATTCTGGGTTATTAAATTTCCTCAGGATAGAATGTAAATTGGACTTTTCCCCTTATTGCTGTGGTCTGTTGTGTGTTTGTGGCACGTGCTGTATTCCTAAGGAAAACATTTGGACAGGGTGCAGAGTAGGTGTGTTGTTTTGAGTCAGGATCACAGAACCCAGCCAACAAATATGTCCAATGCGATGGTTGGAAATAGGTTCCCTTTCCAACAGATGGATTAAAGAAACAGGAGGAAAAACGAAAAGAGAAAAATGGTGATATAGAGAGCACTGTTCCCTTCCTTAATGAAAGGTCCCCTTTGGTTGAGGTGTTGTTTTCTGGGTTTCTGGTTTACATTTCATTTCTTGTCAGTGGATGAGTCCATGGCCATGGAGAGAAAGCAATCACTTTCTGGGAGAGTTTATGCTGCAGGTTCTCTGCATTTCTTGGCTGATGTAGCATTTCACTGAGTCGTGTCTTTGGAGGACTCAGCTGTGAGGAGGATCTTTATTTTAAGAACAGAGAGGATTTAAAGCCATGGCTGCTGCAGGACGGCAGTGCCTCTTTTGGGTCACCTCTTTTTGAAGGAGTGCTGGATGTGGCTGGACTCTTCACCCCCTTGCATTTCACCCCCAAGCCACCCAGGTCCTATTGAAAGCCTTTGCAATGAATCCCATGCTTTAATTGTTTCAAAAGCCACTGTTTGCTTCCAGCACAGCAGAGCTGGGCTGTCCGTGCAGGGCAGCCAGCCTGGCTCTGTGGAACCAGGCGCTGGTTCAGTCCCTGCATGAGGAAAGCAGTTCTGCTCCCTGTTACTCTCTGTGTCCATTGACGTTAATCCCATAATTGAAGCATCCAGTTTGAGGATTAAGCTGACATTTATCAGCAAAACCCCTGCTAAAAAAGCACAGATTTGTGGTAAATGGTGATTTAGACCAACCCTTCCTGCTCCTCCAACACACATCAAACTTTTCCCTATTTCTTGCTTCTCATCTCTGGGAACTCGCCAAACTCAGGTGCTGCTTGTGCAGCTGGAAAACTGCTCCAGTCAGCTCCGTGGAGTGGGAATGTGTCAGCTTGGAGCATGAAAGGGAACAGCTCCTGAAATTTGTAATCAAATAAATGCCACCAGCCAGAAATTCAATTTGTAATAGCAGCACAGTCCCATTTAGGAAGCTTTTGCCACTGGAACACAGGACTGTTGTGTCAAGTGGAAGTTCCCTGGGCTTGGTGTGAGGAGGATGATGGTCCCAGCGCCAGAAGAGCAGTTTGGGTTTGTGAGTGAATCCAGCTCGGTCATGATCAGCTGCAATCCCAGAGGTTCCAGCAGCCTGGTGGGGAGGCAGCCACCCCTACACTGTTTTGTCAGGAGCTACCTGGATTTGCATCCTTAACTCTCTTCTGTGTTGTGACAGGGAATGTCAAACTGCTTATCTCTGACAGAGCGTTCTCTTCCCTTCCTTGCAAATATCTTTAATTTGCTGTGTGATGCTCCACTACTTTTCAAACACATTGTCTCTGTATTTTCCTACTTTCCCTTCATTTTCATTGAATTTCTGTTACTTTCTGATGCTCACAATATTTCCTTTCTGGCTGCAAAAAGGAGCTAACTAGTTATAGTGAATTATATTAGAAAATGGAAAGGAAATGTTAGCCAAGAAATGTATTACTTTTTTTTTTATTATTCTGAATATAAGCCATTATCTTGTAGCACTGCAAGAATTTGAATGCTTCAAAAACACATTGAGTGAGTGAAGCTCTATGAAATTCCTTTAAAAAAGAAGTCACAAACATGCTTTGCACAGGATTTGAATATTGTTATGTGTCTCTTGGATATGGGCAGTGTTTTCTGGAGATTTGTTGCTCTAGAACCCCTGTAACAAACAGCAGGATTTGAGCTGAGAAAGGAGCGTCATCTGTTCCAAACTGCCTCAGGGTGGTGTCTTTTTTGGGTGCTTTTTTGTTGTTGTCTGTATTGTTTTATCTATTTTTTGCAGGCAAAGCCTGGGACTGCTGTAGGTTAAAAAAAACACAAACAAACTGGAAAGGAAGAGAAAGTAAATAAACCTTTGGGTTTTGATTTATTATGTTCATTTCACAGCTGTTTCGGTACATTCTGTTTTGCTGTCTTTTAGGTAGTCAGTTGGAAAAACAAATCTGGAAATTAGGCAAATGTGATTATAAAATGACACACAACTGAGAAACTAAAGCCTGAGGAGCAGGTGAAGTGCCTGAAACAACTTACTGCAGAGTATTTCTGGCTGATTTCTTACTCTGACTCAGAGACAATGTCGTGTCCTGTGACTGAGTTTTAACTGAGGATCTCTCTCACTCTTTTTTTTTTTAAGTGTATTTAATGTTTCTGAACGTGCTCCAAGGCTTCCCAAATCTGAATCAGGTGGAGTCTTGCCCTCAGAGACAACCTTGTGGAGATAAAAGCAGCATTAAAAATCTCGATATGAAGCAAATATTGACTGATTTATGAGGGATCTCTGTGTCTTTCTATAATCCTTTCAAAACATATCATGTCAGCATGAAATTTCATGGTAGGAATAGTCAGTTTTAACCCCTTTTAGCTTTTCAAAGCTCCAATAAATCACTTTTGACTTCTATGTGACTCGTGAAATACAAGTGTCAGACAAGTTACCCTCAAATACTGCTAATGTTATGGTTTGTGGTGATTCTCATTGCTTATGCCCTGAAATGAGTGAGTTAATGAAAGAGAGCAGCCCCCAGTTATAGCAGAGGCCACTGGGGTGAGGAACAGGTGATTCAAATAATTCCCATCCTGGATTTATGTTTTCAAATGAGCAATATTTCGTGGAGTTTTGTGAGGGGGAGGAGAAAGAGAGGCCAAGTTGAACAGAAATCCCAACAGATGCACTGAATAAGCAAGAAAATACAGAATGTCAGGTAGAATATCCATGCTCTCCTGGACTAAAACTGTTCTTGGAAGGGGAAAAAACTCCTATTTTTCATTTGTTGGTATTGATGTCATTTTTTTTCCACATCAGCAACAAATGTGACTTAGAGGTGGAGCAATACATGGTTTCCAGGCCTTCAGGGGTGAATAAAGGTGGTGCAGGTGTGGAGCAAACAGGACCTGGTGGGAGATGGTCATTGGGAAGGATCTTTCCTTGGTGATTGGGAGTGTTTTGAAGAGGAACACGCTCCCTGCCCGGGCAGAATGTGTCCACAATCCTTGTGCAGATGAAATGATACTCATAATACCATGTTGCCTGTTGCTCTGGAGCCCTTTGTAGGTCTTCAGTCTCCAGTTCCTTGGCCAGAAGCACAGAGAGCATCAGTGTCCCCATCCTGCCTGCACGATGTCCCTCCTTGTGTGTGGTTCTGCCGGGAGCTGGTTCCTCACTTGGATAATGAGGAAAGGAGTGGCTGAGCTGAGCTCAACCCCTCATTTCCCAGGGTCAGGGACACACAGAGCCTGGTGTTGGTGCAGAGAGGAATGTGACACTGCTCAGCAGTGAGGAAGGGGCTGTGGGAAACTGGGCATGGGTCAAAGAGCAGTGAAATCCCAGGTAACACTGGGATTAGGGAACCAGGAGAGATGGGGCCATTGCCAGAAGTGCTGACTGGACATCAGTCACCTTACTGGGCTGTATTTTTTCCTTTGCAATAATTTTTCCATCACAGCCAGTGTTGTATTTCATTAAGATTTACTGTGTAATAGCAATTCCTGAGAAGCTGTGAAATTGAAGTCACCTATTCTGATACACAGCTGATAGACTTATCACCAGGGATATGTCTCATATTAGAGAAATGAAATGCCAGTGCTGCAAAAGGCTGAATAAAAAAAGCACGGAGATTTATTAAACTCCCGTATTTAATTAATTATTTAATGAATGCTGTGGGGTTTAGGTTTTTGTTTGTGTTAAATTAACTGTCCTCAAAACACAAATGTTCCTGAAGAGGTATTGCATGTTTCTGGACTCTGAAAGAGTCCCTGCTGCCAACCTCTTGTCTCTGCATGGAGACACTGCATGTCTGAGGGGATGTGGAGTACAAGCTGCTTATTCTATTTCATGGCATCTCTCACAGATATAAAACATGCTTTCATTCCAGAATTGAATAAAACCGAAATCATTTTAGCCCAAATTGAATTGTTACCACGTCTGTTGCTGGATCATGTGAAACAGGCACGACTGGCAGAGGCACTGCTGGATTTCCAGTGGAATTCTTCATCCTGCATCCTGGTGACTGATGCTGAGCCCTCTCCCAGACCCAAGCCCCAGCCACCAGCCTACAGCTCCTGTTGGGAAACATCTGTCCAAATGTGTTCCACCTCATCTCCTTTATCATCCAATTTTTCTTTTTATTCTGCCTATTTTCTCTATTTTTTATCTTTACATTTTACAGAAAGGAGAGATGGTAGAGAGACTGAGGAAAAGAGCTCAGTGAAAATTGAAAGTGGAGGAAAAAAATGTAATTAGGTGTTTGTTTTTTCCAATCTGGGTGAAAAAGCATGGAAGAAAAAAAATCCATGGACTTCTCCAAATTAAGAAAGCGAGTTTTGTCCAAAGTATTTTCATTTAAATATTTTTACTTGCCTTACTGTGGTGCAATAACTGTGGTTCAGCATTAGTAAATTCTACCTAATCATCCCTAAGGGCCCAAGGGCTGTGGAATTGAACCGGAATTTGTTTCCTGGGGAGCAGAGCTGGAGAGCTGGGCCAGTCCTGCATTCCTGCTCTTACAGATTTCAGGAGCATGCTAATAGGATTAGGTACTACAAAGCTGCCTTGCATTCACAATTAATATCAGAGGGGAGTGTGGAACAGAATTGCCTGCGAAGAGCGCTGATAGCAGGAGCACAAACTCACCGTGAGATTCAACCACCACGTTACCACTTGCTGCTCTGAGCTCCCTCTTCCATCCCTTTGGATTTGCTCTTCCAAACCCTCCTCCTTGTCCCTTGGCTTCCTCCAGGAGATGCCCTTCAGATGGACACTGTTGACCCCACAAGGACAGCAGGGTGTTGTAGGTGTGGCTGCCTCATGGGTTGTGGAACTGGAGGGGTTGTGTGAACACCACGTGCTCGTCTCTGACAGCACCCTTAGCTGGTGTTCCTGCAAAAGTCCTGGAGAGCTTTGTCTCAGGCCAGTGTGTTTCTTAAAATGAGCAGTAGCTTCACCCTGCTGCTCCCACCACTTCTTTCTTTTTATTCATTTGGCAGATTTCTACAGCGCTCGAATCAGAAATGTGAAATTATTAATGCAGCATATGTTGGGTTAAAAATAGAAGAAAAATCATGTTCTGTGTAAGGATCCAAGGCTGAGCTTCAGGTAATCGTGCTAATTCCCATGTCCAGGGTCCAGCCCAGCATCCCAAATTCCAGCAGTGTCCATGGGCTGGGCAGCACGAGCAGGGCAGGCACATGTGATGCTTCTCCTCTGGTGCTTCCCAGGCTCCAGCTGCTTTCAGCTCGGGGACTTTGTGCCAGGAGTGATTTCTGGGTAGATAGGAAGCATGAATAGATTTTTCTTCTGTGAACTTAATCTTCTCTAGCCTTAAGCCAGTGTAGGCTTGTGACATCCACAGCTTCTCCTGTTAGGGACAAAAATCACCTTGGTTTGTTTGTGTTGGGCACAGTTCCACTTTGGTTTAAGGGGTCTTTGTGTCAGCACTGGAAAATTCCATGAGCAACCTGTCCCCATCCATGCTGTCCGTGCTCGGTGCTTCCTTCCCCCCTAATGATTCTTAGCATTTGATCTGCTGTCTTTTTTCCTTTGCCTTTTGGTAGCTCTGGGCTGACATTTCCGTGGGGCCGTCCATTGTAAACCCAGGATTTCACTCCCGTGCAGTCGTGGTTGGCTCCGAGTCCATCATTTCATATGTGAGGTTACGATTGTTTTTCCCACATGCATATTTGACATTTATCTCTATTGAATTTCATCTGCCATCTCATATGTCATATCATTTCATAAGGTCCTTCTGCAGTTCCTCACAGTCAGCCTTTGTCCTCATTACCCTGAATAAATTGATAACCAGCAAACCTCCTCCCCCTGCTTTCCAGGACTCTGTTGGAGAGTGCAGATCCCTCATTTGCCCGGTGCAGGTGACAGGCTTTCAGTCCTGCTGGTCTGTGCATCTCTCGTGGTTGATTTTACTCAGTAATGTGGTGATAAATTCACTATGCTGGGAAATGAATCCGTGTGTGTGTCCTGCTTCCTCCAGTGGGTCTTGTTTACAGGAACAAACCGTGGGAAAGGGACTGCTAACATTTCAGCTCACAGGGTGTGGTGAGTCCTCTGTTTGCAGGGTTGGATGTTGCAGAAATCCAGCTTAATCAGGACATTTTATTGCTCTTCTTTCTCTTGAAGAGGAACACGGTAGCTGATGAGAATGCTCTGAAGTACAAAATCTCTTCTTGAGAGTGTTTTTGAGGACCTGCTCTAATGAGCTTGAATATTTCTGTTGATTAACAGGCTGTAGGTTACTATTTAGAAAGGCAGTAAAGTGGGTGGACAGAATTGGAGGGGCCTCCTCGAAGAGCTTGCTGGTCAATCATAGAATAATTGCACAGTCAGAGAATAATTAAAGTTGGAAAAGCCCTGCAAGGTCATCGAGCCCAACCATTCCCCCAGCACTGCCAAGCCCACCAAGTGCCACCCCCACACTAAATCCCTCCAGGGATGGTGACTCCATGGTTTCCCTGAGCAGCCTGTGCCAGGGCTTGATACCCCTTTCCATGGAGAACCTTTTCCTGATATCCAACCTAAACCTCTGCTGCACAACTGGAGATTGTTTCCTTTTATCTTGTCAGCGAAAAAGCAGAGATCTGACTTTGGAGATCTGTGGTATTTGTGACTTTTTGAACTTAGGGATCTCTTCCCTGCCCAAATCCCATGTCTGTTCCACTAAAGGCAGGAGATTCTCTGTGAAAGATTCTTTGTTTAGCCCAAAGGTGAAGTGGTTTCTGGTGACATTCACCGGGGGAGTGTGTGCAGATCTGAGTCCCTGAGCTGCTGAGTAGGAGAGAAGAAGCAGAAAAGAGGGATCAGGTAAAAATTTCCCTGCACTGTTCACAGTTTAATTTCTGTGGGTAACAAGAAAGGCACCAATAAATCCTAGACAAGAAGTGGGATGCCTCCTCTGATGCCTGTGATGTAGGTGACGTGGAAGGAATCTGCCACTGGTATTTGGCTGCCATGCAAAGTGGGCACCGTTGAAGTTGTAGCAGAAAGGCAGAGACCAAAGAGGATTTGATCAGGTACATGAATATACAGGCAGGAGTGGGAGCACAGCCCTGTGAGGCTCCTTTGCATTTCTCTCTTCTGCAGCAGTAGCTTTTATTTCAGCTAAAGCAAAGCTTTAGTGGGTTTTGGCAGTTTTTCAGGCAAATCTTCAGATAGGGCTGAACTGTTCTTGAACCAAATCTCCGAAGGGTTTGGCACAAGCACGCTCTCCCACAATATGAAATGCAGATTTTTGTTCAGTATTTTTATTTGAATAGACATTAATGAATGCCTAAAGAAAATCACCATCACTACTTTTTCTCTTGCTATTTGATTTCCCTTTTGTCTGCTTAATGCCTGTGCAGATTGTATGTATTGTTCTGGGAAATCCTACCTGGTGTCATCCTCCCTGTTGGGTTGGGAGGGGTGAGGGGGAGGATTCGACTCTGATGTGACTGTGACGAAACATTTGCTGATCAGGAGTGCCAGTTTCAGTACTGTCTGGTGACAATCCCTCCTTTAATTTGTTGTTTTCACTCATAATCTTTTCTGTGACTCTGGTAGCAAATACCACAATGTTTGAAGTTGTTCCACAGGTACCATTACGAGGAGATAAGTGTCATAGAATGGTTTGGGTGGGAAGGGACATCTTCCACTAGCCCAGGTTGCTCCAAGACACTTCCAGAAGGCATCAACAACATGTAGAATCCTGTCATCAAAGCAGGGGACATCACAGGGTAACGAAATGCTTGTGGCCCTTCTTGGTTTGCTGAGCCATGAGATTTGTTGCTCCTGTATATTCTGTAAGGGTGGGTTTTATACCCCACCTGTCAGACTGTACATCCTTGGAAAGGATTAGCCCTGCAGAAAGGAATGCCCCAAGTTTCCTCTGGAATTTCCACATCACTCTGAGTAGTGAGTATTAATTAAAAATCGAGTTTGCTTCGTTCCCTGTCATGTTGGGAGCGCAGGGATATTTTTTTCTTCCCTAGGCCTGCTTACATTTTAATGCACGTATTCAAAATTCAAGTCCAATCTGAACTGACCTGAATCAGCTCTGATATAGTCAGGGGAAAGCATCAAAACATGATGCATTGAACACATTTTACATTCCTAGGCTAACAGCATCCTTGAGTTGATTTTAAGCAGTACATACACCCAGTATTTGATTTTGAAGAGAGGGCCTGTACATGCAGATGTACTTCCCTGTGAATATATTTTGGCAGTGGTAACACATACATTGCTTTAATTTTGGGTACAGAAATCACATTAATGATTTTTTTAAGCTGTGATTAGGAAAACACAGCTGAAGGGGTCAGGGAAACTGTCAATAATTGCTTTTCAGAGTTTAATGGGGAAGGAAAAAATATTATTATAAAGCAGGCATGGCATGGTAGGTTTCAAAGTGTTTCACTGAGTCTGGTGGCTTCTCAAGTTGTTTATTAATAGGCAAGTAAATCTTTTATTAATCCCTTTATGCACTTAGACTGTAAAAATATAGATATGTAAATTTATTTTTTTACAATTAACTGTATCTGAGTTTTGTGTCTCAGAAGGTGGTGCAAACATCCTCCTAGGCTGCTGTTTAGGCCTGAACCAAAATACCATGCAAAAAGTGGGTAATTAGAAGCTGCCTGTTTGCTTCCAAATTTGTAATCAGATTCACAACTCCTGCTTCAAGTGAATGGAAAAGCTTTCTTTTGGTGCAAAAGTAAAAGAATAAATATTTATCATATCAAAACCATCCCAGTATTTCCCTGAGCACGCCAGGATTAGAAGGCAGAGCTTTGTAGCTGAAATGAGTCCCTCAATGGCTCCCTGAGCAGAAGAGAGATACGAAACCATCTCAAAGCAACAGTTATAAAGAAGATTTCACACATCACACCTTATTAACATGCAGACTTCAGAAGGGCTGTTTGAGGATGACTTGAGACATCTGTAAACTCTGGGGCACCGTGTGAACCCTTGGAAACCCTGCAACGAGATCATTATTGGAGTGCAAACCGCATTTTGTGGCGCTAACAGAGATTTGATGGGGAATTTAAAAACTTTCCAAACCCAAGAAGAACATCAGCTGGAGAATAACTCAAGCTTGTTAAGCCCTGGGGACGAGGTCTCAGCAGATCCTGGTCCCCTGACCCGTCCAGGAGGAATTGACTGCCCCGGAGCCGGGAATTGACTGGGGACAGTGCCCGGCTCATCCTTTATCCTTTAACCTCTCACCTTTGGAAATCCAATTACAGCCAAGCAAAGATTCAGCCCAGTGCCTCGTGGAAAGCTTTGGAAAATGTTTTCCTTAAAGACAGCACTGCCCACATCTGTCTGGGCAGGGAGCTCAACTTTCCTGAAGGTTGGAATGCTGGGTCTCCCCCTCTCCTGGAGAGGGATATTGGCTAATCCCAACATTAGTGCTCATCTACACCATCCCTTTATAGCTCCAGGGGCCGTGTAGGTCACAGTCTTACTGCCTCTTTCCTCATGAGATTGGCTTAGAAAGTTGACTTCATTAAAATGAAATGTTTTCTCTTTGCCTTTAGTTTTTTGGTCTAGTTTTCTCATTGTGTCATTTCAGCCCCTCTGTATTCAGTATATTCTCTGCTTTCTGTGCACCCCTCTTTTAAAACCCAGAAGGTAGGAAATCACTTTGACTAAAGCTGAGATTGTCCAGCTTTTCAATGTATGTGATTATATAAAGTATCAAATACTGTGAGAATTGGATTAAAAAACCACGAGGGCTGATATGGAGACAAATGATAATGAGCAGTGGGAGAAGACAGTGAGTACAAACACAGTAATGGATAGCAAATGTCAAGAGTTCAGCATTCAATTTTATTTCCCTGTTTTTATGAGCTGGTTTTTTATTATATATGTCATGGGGATTGTGTGTGTGTGGTTAAGGGAATAGTTTAAAAAGTGTATAGAGGAAAGAGGTTAAGGGTCAGGATAGTCACAGAAATTTGGGATGAGGAAAGGGATGAAGCCGGGGGAGCGAGCACCAGTAATACACAGGGATCAGATTGTCAGGCTCTTTGGGATTCTACAACATTTCTCCAAATTCCTGTTTGGCATCTCCCTCAGTAACTGCACAAAGTCGGTGCTTTGTCACCAGGAATGTTGCTTTGGTGTATAATAGAGAGGATCCAAAACTATCTTCCTTGCATGGATGCAGTTTCTCAGCACATTCCTTCAAAACCAGAAGAAATCCATAGCTTTGTGTCCATGCACGTCCTTCCCCCCTCCCTGGGGAGCTGCCTGTGAATTTTAGGGGTGAGAGCTGATTGTGAAGTCTGGGGCTCAAGCGCAGTAAAGATTTTCAGCATATTGCAGCAAAGAGAAGTGTTTTCCCAATTGAGAAGAGTGTCAGGAAAGCAAAGATGTTCCCCAGCATCCCGCTAAGTTCGTAGACTCCACCAGTGAACAGAATTCCAAAACTTCTCGTGGGCCATTTTCTGATGGTGGGATCCTGAGCTGCTCTGGCAGCTTGTGCATCCCAGGAGTGTGGGAGCTGTTTCCAGTGGCTGTGGGCACTGTGGAGTGCTCCAGTCCTTCTGAGGACAGCTGCACTCAGGTACACTGTGTTCTCCCCTGACCTGGTGATTCAGTTTTGCCTTTTTTGTGGTTTTTTCAAGTCTGTTCTGCCTTTTCCGTAGTTCTTCTCACCTTATTGTTCATTAATGACTGCCAGCATGCCCACGTGTTACTGGACAGCGTGTCCTTGATCCACTTGCCTGAGGAGGATGAGTCAAGAGCAGGAGAGCTCCTGCAATACGGATTGACCCGTAAACCCTGGGCTGGTTTTAGGATTAAAACCAGCTTCTGACAAGAATGTGCTTCTGCAGCTCCTCTTGCCCACCTCTCCTCAGCCTCCTGCCCTCTGTTTGGCAACTTCTGAAGTGCTGCTGCTGCCTTGTGCCTGATTTAGGATTAAAAACGTGTCATTTCTGGCCTTTCCTTATCCTCTGTCCTGGCTTATACGGGACAGAAATGACCTATGGCTTGCTTGAAAATAGGCTTTTGTGGTGGGGGGGATGGCAGTGACATGGCCCTGCCAAAGTGATTGCAGGTATTTTGCAGGGAGTATTTAGTGTGGAGTTCATAACACACAGAGACTGATGGAGAGAGCTCCTTCCTCAGGGTCAAGGCTGGACTGGTTCCACACTGGGGGTTCTCTGCCCCCGGGCAGTTGCTGTGGGAGAATTCCCGAACAATTCCACAGCAGGGTTTTGCAAAGGGTGTTTGTGCTGGGAAAGGGGAAACTCTCCTCTCTCACATCTCTGTGCCTCACGTCCCTCCCTGCTCCTTCGGTGACCTCCTCGTCAAATGCCGTCCATTTAAAGATTCACGACGAGATTTGGCTTAAGTGCCAGCTTTGCAACACAACCTGCTCTCCAAGAAATCAAGCTGTGTGCTGTCTGCTCCATCCATCATTTCCAGCCTGTGCTGATGGGGACGATCCAGAACGGAGACTTGGCTGAAACACAGGAATGGGCACTGCCCTGCCCTGGGGGCTCTGCCCTGCAAATCATGAGAGAGAGGAGTTCTCCCTATTTATGTTGAAGGTCAACCCGTGGTTTCGTACAGGGATTCATTTCCCCATTTTTGTACTATCCTAACTTGAAAGTTACCATTTGTTAGCAACAACATTTGGTTCTGTTTGTGGTTTTTTTTGATTTTTGGGAGGGCAAACTTTTGGAATTGACAGCTTTGGCATCCCTTCCCAGCCCTGCTGTTGGGGCAGCATTGTGTCTTCATGGAGAGCCTCATGGACAACTTTCACAGAACAGCACATGTCACGGTGTCTGCTTCCCCCTCTGCTGCGTGGGCTGTGTTCACCACGGGCGTTCCCTGGTTCAGCATTACACAGCAGTTAGGAGGCTTGGAGCGGTTTGGAGCCATCCTATATGGCCAGCAGCTCAGTGAATTAAAGGCTTGTCCAAACTCCCCATGGTTGCTTTGAAAAGTCAGGGTGTGACATGGTGTCACACGTTCTCGCTGCCGAGACGCGCCGTGTGTGTCACACACGACACACGCCCAAAAGAGCTGCTGTCCCCTTGCACATTCTGTTTGCCTTCACACATGACTTGCTGAAGGAGGAAAGGGTGAAAATGCATCATCATCAACTGATCTTCGTAGCTGGGTGAGAAACAATTCTTCACTCATGGGTTTTACAGGCTTCATAAAAGCTCCTTATTTGGGAATCACGAGCGACAGCAACATTTGAGAGCGGGGAAGTCAGAGCAGCCTTTCAGGGTGGAGAAGAAGAACCACCACCCAGCAGCAGTGGCTGATGCTTTAATGTCTGTCACGGGAGGCAGGGCTTGGATCAGGTAGAGCTGAGCCTTTGCAGGGAAAAGCCATCAAGGCAGGCAGGTACTCCCGTTTTTGCAGGCCTGTGTACAAAAGCAGAACTTGAGGGTATTGAGATCTGCAGTCATTTTGCAAAATTGTTTCCCTTTGCAAAGTGGAAATGAATTAAGTCATGCTGTGAGCAGGATCGTGGTCAGTGCCTCATAATGGAAAACCAGCAAATCAAAATCACTCCTCCAGCAATGATGTGTTAATGTCTTTTTAGTACCAAATAAAATTTCGATAGTTATCACTGAAGTATTTTTTTAATAATTGACTGGGAGGCTTAATAATGCTATGTATTATTACATAGCATAAATTGGGCATCCAATTTATTGACAAAGCCAGAAAGAAACCCCCATATTAAATAGACACAAAAATCAGTTTAATACAATTCATGGGGAGGCATCGTAACTTCACAGCAGGCAAAATACAATAAGCACTGATGCAACTTTGTAAAATAAGGATTAAGGACAGAACCTCCCAGGCTGTCCCTAAGATGGTGTGGAGGCTTGAATGCCTTGGGTCACAGCTGGGATCTCTCTGTCCACCCAGAAAAGCTCTGGATCGTTGACCCCTGTTTCACTGGAGCTGCCCTCAGTTCCCTTCTTAGAATGTCTTTCCTTCTGTGTGCTCTTCACAGTATTTTGAAAATCCACAGTGCCAGGGCTTCCTTCAACCCTGTTCCCCTTCAGCAGCCGAGCCTGTTTAGTGAGTTTATTAATTACCGTGTTGGGCTCATTGAAGTGAACACCTCATTTGGAGAAACCTCCTGGGGACTCCGGCAAACACACACGTACTCATTAGACTGAATGTTTTCCACTTGTAGATCAGCATTTTGATCATAAACACTTCATAATCTTACGGAAAATGGTGCAAGTTGAAAGTTAGAATTTAGTCTAGGATAGGTTTTTTGAGGTTTTTTTCCCCCCCATGGGCATCAGTATGATTATTAGCTCTACAGCTGTGGGTCATCAAACAACCAGGAAAATAATTTCTCCCATGATTTCTGCACTGTGCTTAAAGAAATTCACCTCCTCTGCCTTGCTGGTTCATGCAGCTCATTATATGACACTTGGCTTGGCTGTTGGCAAGTCAAAATATAAAGGGCCATGCAATTAAATGGAGTTCTGAATTTCCTCACCTTACAGCAAGGGCACAGCAACAGTGTCTGCCGTGGTTTAGCACCAGAGCTGTGCAGTTTAACCCAGCACACTTGGAAGATTCAAAGTCAAATTAAACCGAATTGGGTGACCTCTGGCTGGCTTTAACATGGGGATTAATGAGGTGACAATAATGTATGCTGGTGTGTTGGCCATGATGTATTCAGGAGGGCTGAATGTGGAAGGATTTTGCAAATCCTTCTGATGCAGTGATGGGTCAGATGAAAACATTTTAACTGGGTCAGCTCAAATGCCTCTGTCCTGGGCCGTGCCTATTCCATGGACTGCAGCAGGCACACACAGGTTGGCTCAATTGCAGGTCTGCAGTAAGATGAGGATGCTTGTTCAGACTGTTGGAGCAGTCATTTCTCTCCCCATGGGTGAGCAGAGCTGTAGGACTGACCCCTGGGTCACACCATGGATCAGCCTCCAAGCTTCCACTCCACATTTAAAAGCCAGAGAAGAGGCCTAAAACCCAGCAGGGTAACTGAAGACTGGGAACCCTCCTCTCTCCTCTTTTAAGAGAAGTGACACCTCTATTGAGTTTCTCTGGGGGCACTTAAGGCACAGTTTATTTACTGTGTAACATGGTAGTTTAGTGTGATTCCTGCTTGCTGCCTAATTAGTTCCACTAATTTATTGGAACAACACCTCCTCCCTTTCTGTTGACTAGCTGGATGTGGGTTCTGGGAGCACCTCTATTCCCTCATTTAGCTGCTTCACACTTGCAGGATGCTGTGCTTGCTCTCCCAGGCCCATGTTGGAACAACTATTACCTTTATAAGCACTTTACCTTAGCAATGCCCAAGGGCCCGTTTGGAACAATTGCTGCAGGCTTTGTGTACACAGAAGATGTTGCCCTGATCCTTTTGGAAAGCTGTGCATTCCTGAGGAGCACCAGTGTAAGGCAGGCATGGGAGCACTGGGGTTCCTGGGAGCCTGACCTTCAGGGAGTGGCAGGAGATGGTGAACAGCCTGACCCTTGCTGAGCTGACAGCACAGCGATGGAAATGCCCAACTTGTGATGTCAACAAATACACTGGCAGGTCCTGGGACAAGACAGTGCCTGGGACTCATCCTGTTCTTCTGTGTTCTTAACGTCTGCATCAACCACGGGGGAGAGCATGGCTTGGTCACTGTTTGTCTGCTGGCTCTTTGGCAGTGGGACCACTAACTGCTCTTGACAAACATACATCTGCACTTCACTGGGTGCTCACAGCCCAGCTGGCTCCAGGTCTCTGCTGGGAGCATCCTGGGATTCAGGCAGACCAAACTCCCTTTGTGCCTGTGCCTTCAGCTGCCTCACTGTCCATGCCTGTGCTGTGTGAAGCAATACAGATGAGTCTGTAGATAATTCCAGCAATTGTATTTATTCATTTTAGTTCTCATACTTTGCTAATTAAATTGCGCCTGATGTAATTTAATCTATTTATTGGCCTTAATTCAATAAGACTATTCAGTAAGATAAATCAGAGAATTTCTGTATACTTTAACTTTCATCTGCTCCATACCCTGCTGGCTGCTGACCTGTTCTCTCTTCCCTGCCCCTTCCCAGCCTCGCTTAGTCTCTGCTTATTTATTTCCTTCTAAAATGATGTAATTATTTCTGCAACATATGCATACTTGTAACTAAAACTCTTTGGCTTGAGAGCAGTTTGTACAGGAGCAGACTTGGTACTGAATATTCCCGTGCAAGTGCTACTTGTCTGGTGTTTTCCATGGACAGCTGGCTGTAACCCTTGGGATTTCCCTAGGTGGAGTGCAAGAGGAGGGATCACACAGGTGCCTTAGCAAGGTGCACGTGAGCTCGTGCCTCAGGTTAGAACTCAGCACCAACAGATGAGCAAAACTGCCAGGACTGGCCACATGGGTCGAGTAATTCCTTTGTCAGAGTCACTTCCTTCACTTTGCCATCTCCATGGGCATCCTCAGAGCAAGGAGAGCCCATGGACACGTCACCAGCTTCAGTTCACCATTCCACACCAACTCCAGCAGCCACTGTGCCACCACAGGTGTCTCTGCCTCACACGTCCACAGGGATGTCCCTTAACCTGTTGCCACTTCTCAGAGTTTCACAATAGGATATCATATGTTATGGAACAATTTTCCAGTGCAAATGGTATTTTTATTTGGGTTTTTTTTTTGGCCAAGGAGATTTTCCCCGCTTCCCCTGCAGGCTGCTCTGCCAGAGGTGGTGTCTGTGTGGAAGCAGACATGAGGTAATCAGGCTGGCACAGCAATGGGCTGTTATTTATGAAGCCAGTCCTTTTCTAACTTTTCCTTTGTTTATGCAGTGTGATTTCAATGTCATAAATACTAAAAGGTTTACCACTGAGAGATGAGAACTTCCCTCATTCATCTCTGCAATTAAACTTGTGCCCACGGTGGCTTTTCCTTTTAACTGCCTTTTAGGATGGAGTCCAGGATTTTAAGAGGTTTCACTGACTGAATTTTTTTAATGAGGTCAAAGAGTTTTTGAGGGAATTTTGAATAGTATTTCATTTTCTGTTTTCTATGCAGGTTTAGGCTTTATTTTTCAGTGCAGTCCTTGAGTTCCTGAGTGACTTCAAACAAATTCTTTTTCTGTGTCAGATTTTCATGCCATCTGTATCAGGAGAAGCCTCGTTATTGCCTTTAACTGTCTTTAAGTGTGCAGTGCTGTGTGTGAGCTCCCCTAGAGCTGGATACTCTCCCTGTAACTGCTCAGCTGCTCCCTTTCTTTCTGGCACAGTCACTGCAGCCTCTGGGCTTGTCCTGGAAATGTGTCACACAGTGACAAATATTTTAAGGAGAGGAATCCCGATGGAGTTTCTCCTCAAAGAACAGGGGAAGTCACTGCATGCTGATCCCACAGAACGCTGTGTGGTGCTTCTATCAGCTGCAGGACAGGAGCTGCTTTAGTTCCATTGACAGAGATCTCTTAATTGGGGTTGTATTTCAGACTTCCCCAGAAGAAAGAGGGTTTTCTGCTGAAGGGCTGGCACTTATATTCCTTTGTAGCTGCCCAGACTGTGGCACTCTCTGTGTTTCAGTAAAGTGGATGTGATGTTCCACGTCAGAGCCAGCCATGCTGTACCAAATGAGACTTGTGCACAGGAGAATCCCTGGATGCTCCTGGCTGGGGAGCCCTCCAAGCTTCTACTCCCTCTTTTTTTTGGGTACAGGGGAGGGCACAGCTCAGCCCTGCACCAGGCACTGATGTGGGCAGCTCCTGGGCAGGGACTGAAAAAGAAAGTGAGAAAGATTGAGCTGTTTGAGTGACACTTTGAGCTCTTTCTAGACGTGGCTTCTTTATCTACAGACCCCACTGGCTTTAAGATTGCAGAATGGTTTGGCTTGGAAGGGACCTTAAAGTTCACCCAGTGCCACCCCCTGCCATGGGCAGGGACACCTTCCACTGCCCCAGATTGCTCCAGGCTTTATCCAACCTGGCCTTGGACACTTCCAGGGATGGAGCAGCCACAGCTTCTCTGGGCAGTCTGTGCCAGGGCCTGCCCACCCTCAGAGGGGAGAACTGGGATTCTAAAGATTTGGGATGGAAAAAACCCAAAACCAAGTAAGTCCTTGGACTCTCGGTTAATTGAATTGTTCATTTCAATAGCAGTCACAGATTTGGTGAGTAAATTTTATCATGAAGAGGAGCATAAAGAAAATCCATGGTCACTGTAGAGCTTTAATTGTTTTAAGCTTAAGTATGATGTTGCAATAGCAAGAGGAGCTGGCATGAATCAACCTACCCTCATTTCAAACAGCTGTTTAATGAGAGATTCTTGTAAGATCCCCTGTTAAGAATAGGCCATAATGAGTATGATGAAACCACCTCATCCTTGAAAACAAATTCCTTTTCATGGCTTAATTAAAAGTGCTCCCAGTACTTCTGTGAGCATACATGATAGCTTAGGAAAGCCTGTTTTAATTTATATAAAGAAGTCTCAATTAAGAGGCAAAATAGATAATATGTTGCTTTAATATTATATAGTAAAAACTGTTCTTACTTGTGGACTGCTGTTATCTTTCAGTCAAATCCTGTGTCTGTCCTACCAGTGTAACAGCTTTCCCCAACAGAGCATGGGACAGCCACGTCCTTGTGTGCTTTCCGTTGTGTTTGGGATGGAAAAACAGGTGAAACCAGAACAACTGACTTGGGCATGATTTATTGTTGATTTTTTGGGGGGAGACATTTACTGAAGACTGAGCCTTGTGAACTAATTAGGCCCAGATTTTCTAGGAACAGACAGTATTAGTTAAAGCTGAGCAAGAGCAATTTGCCCAAAATACAATTTCCGCAGCGAAATGAGCTGAGGGATGGGTTTTGTTAGTTAAGGAGAGGTTGGTGTGGACAGAGCAAGGATCTCAGAGCTGCAGCTGGGCTGCTTTGCTGAGCTGTCCCTGCTGCCCCAGGACAGGTAAATCCAGGGGGAGGAGAACAGCCCTGCTCCAACCCACTGGCAGAGCCTGTTCTCCCTGCTCTGTGTTTGTCACAGTGAAACATCATTGTCTGTGTGTAGTTCCCATGAAATATACTAATTAAAGAAAGAAATGATGGTTTGAGAGAGAACTGCCAAAATGGGTACTGTAAAAAAGCAACTGTTCCTTTGCGTTTGTCTGGAATTGCTGTGCCCTTGGGAGGAGCACAAAGATACGAGTCCCCCAAGCAGGGACTTCCTGGCTGTGATACCTGAGCAGGACGGGACAGGAAAGCAGATTGTTTCCATGCTGTTTCCTGAAAAAAATCACTGCAAAATCAGGCAATAAATCACAATGAAATGTCTTAGAACTGCCCTTAAAAAGGGGGCTTTTTAAAAGGAAGAGTGAAGTCATGGGAGAGGATTGCTGGCTTGGATGAAGAAGTCTGTTGCTCTTTGGGAGTTGCCGTGTGTCTCTGGCCTTGGGTTTGGAATGTCTTTTGAAGGTTCAGGGCCAGCACCAGTGGGCAAGAATTCAGGGGATGTCTCATCTGGAGCTCCAGAGGAACAACCTGAAACTCCCTGTATAGGTGTAGCCCTGCCACAAAGAGATTATCCTGGTCCTCCTTCCGTTCTGTGTCTGCTCCAATCTGATCTTCTCTCTGTCCCACCAGTACTGCAGACTGTAATTTTTACTGATTTTTGGTTTTCCTTGCAAATCTGCCAATCACACAGAACAGTTTAGGTGTGACCTGTCTTCCTCACGCTCTCCTTCCCACCCAGCTGCCTCCCTGTCTTTTCTTGGTGGGCTGTTGCAGATGGATTTGCTTTCATGCTGGATGGGAGAGGAAATCCTTTAGCAGAAACTGGCCCTGGTAGCATTGTTTGCAAGTTTTATTAATTACTCACTGATGGTGCCTCGGTTTGCTGTTAGTCTGTCATTTCCTCTAAAAAGAGGGATATTTGCTGTATCAAGTGATGTTCATAATTGCCCCCCTACTCTGCCAAAATGCTACTTGTGAGAGGCTAAGAGATTGCAAATGTCAAGCGTGGGACCCAGGAGGACAATCTACCAGTCAATGCTGAAATGATTTGAACTAGTGAACTCTTGTTAAAACTGTTAATTGCTTTTTTAAAAACACTTAATGGAAATTGCCACATTTAAGTAGTCCATAAAACTGTGATGACACCAGCCTTAATCAGGTGTCACAAAAGCACCTACATTATGAGCTACCTGCCCTGATAACTTTGACAATGGAAATCAGTTGTGACAGCCTGGTGTTTACAGTCCTGGATCTCTCTGGAAGAGAAGGATAATTTATTTGTTTTACTTATGAAGAGACTCTTCCCTGAATTGCACATTTATGTGCAATAAAGCTTATGGGAGAGGATGACCCCAGGAAACTCAGAAGTTTGTAGGGTGAGGTTGTGCTGCCTGGTTTTGAATATGATAATTTGTATGGTGACCTTGCTGCAGACTCAGATCATGGAGATGTGCTGTGCTGTGTTTTTCCTGGGGTGTTTGGTTGATCCCAAAAGGCAGAATGCTGCAGGGAGGGAATTCTGGTGCTGGGAAGTGAAGTATTTGAGATAATAAAGTTCCTTGGGGCCAGATTTTACAGAATAACATGTTCATGGGGCACGTATTTTTAAAATGTCAAATGAGTTAACTAAATCCCACTGGAGCTTAGATGGGCACTTTATTGTTGGGGATACTGGGAGATGTCTACTGTTCTGTGTAGGGGGAATAGCCACATCTCTGACCTGGATTGTGCACCAACACATGACCCACCAGGAAAGACCTTTGGAAAGAAGGAAAGACAGGAGCAAGCCCCAGGTGGAGGAGGAACATTTAGGTTCCATGAATGCAGGTCAGATCTGACCAGCCTGTGGCTGCTCTCAGGGTGCTGGCCCCGCTCCCCGTCCCTGTGCAAGGATGTCCCTCCCCTCAAACCTCCCAGAAAAGGTGCCACTAATTGCTGTGCTCACCAGCAGTCTCAGAAGACGCCTAAAAACAGAAGTGGCCCACTGAAGTGACACACTTTCTGGGCCATTGCAAGGGGCCGTTTCAGGTCACAGCAGCTTAGTGGGGCACTGCACTGAACCTTAGGGACCTGCTCGGGTTTGCAGGGCGCTGGTCCTTCCCTTCACATCTCATTCTCACGTGTGTTATTGTACTTTAAAAACAATAAATATCTGTAGCCACTCTCAACTCGTTTTCTCTCCTGACAGTAAGAGGTGAATTCAGCAGGGCTGTGGTGGCAGCAGGATTTCCAGAATGGGCTATTTTATGTAAGGTGTTGGTGACAAACGTTGGTATAAAAATGCTACAAATCACCCATCCCAGTGTTTCCACCTTCGTGTCATGCTGAATTTCTCCAGTACTATGATGAGGATTCTTTGTTTTCATACTTTAAAAGTTTTATGCTGGCTCTTGACACAAGTTATTTGAGGTAACTTAAGGATATAACCTTGAATTTCAGTGTTCTCCCTGAAAGGTTTCATAGAAACTCTTCCACTTCTTTCAGGGTAAAAGTTCACTTTATTAAACTGATTTAATTTGCTGCCTGTGCTGATTCTGAGCAGAGCTTTGGAGGCAGAAGGAGGTGCAGGTGGTCCAGCTTTCTAATGATGGGATGTTTTCAAGAAACAAAGTCTTACTGAACTTGCTGAAGTTGATGTCTCCATTAATGGGGTCTCAGGAGGTTTATTTCATAGGGAAGATTTCTTTCACAGCCAGTGCTTTCTCAATTTGAAGTTGTCTCTGGTCAGAATGCTTAGCTGCTTTTGGATTAATGATGTCTCCAGCTTCACACAGAGAAAGGGGACTCTGAGTTAGCAAAATGTGTGAATAAAGCCATAGAAACTTAGGATTGTACAAATTTTCAGTTCAAAACTGCATTTTGGAAAGCCTGAACATTTTCAGAGGAAGAAAATCTTCCCTGTGAGGGTGGGCAGGCCCTGGCACAGGTTGGGCAGAGGAGCTGTGGCTGCCCCATCCCTGGAAGTGTCCAAGGCCAGGTTGGACGGGGCTTCGAGCAGCCTGGGCTGGTGGAAGGTGTCCCTACCCATGGCAGAGGGTGGAACGAGATGGTCTTTAAGGTCCCTTCCCTCCCAAACAATTTTGGGATTGAACTGAACAGTCAATCTGTGAAAATCTGTGTTTGTTCATCTCCATGAGAAACTTCTTTTTCATTTCTTATGGTTTGTTTTTATTTTGTCTTTTACTGTGGGGATGAAAAAGGGCTTCTGGTGTAGATGCAGCAAAGTATTTCAGGGCTGCCAGTGAGAGGTGTGCACTGAAGTGTCTTGTGCTTTGGGTTTGGAGGTGATGTGAGTTCCCACCTTCTCTTGGCTTGGACCTTTGCTGCCAGTGCCGTGAACTTCCCCAGAGCTGCTGTGCAGCAGCTCCTCTGTGGAAGCACATAAAGAGAAGTAAATATGAAATAAGAAGTAGTAGGTCTTTATTACATTTACGTGATACTTTGTAAAACCTTATTTACCTGTGATCCCAACATTTTCTACCATTATTACTTTTTAAAATATAAACTCTAAATAGTGCAGATAGATTACCAGCAGATCTAAAGGTAATTTAAGGCAGAAAATTTATAGTGGAACTTGAAAATCCCCCTTTTTTTTTTGAGGCAGCTGTTCTAAATGATATGTTCTTAGTCTTCATTCTCCAAAGGGAAATTTTGTCTCTTCCAGTCAGGGCAATAAATAAAGGTGAAAGAACCACCATGAAAACATCCCTGAATTATTAATTTGCCAGAAACGTTCTCTCAGAAGAAAAAGCCACTTCAGGATAGCACAGGAATGTAAAACACAATCAGGAAAGTAACACAAGCCTTATGAGTCCCAGTCCCTGCTTCTGCAACCACATATCCTTTAACTGGGGGTATCTTTAAAAATTAAAGGTACAGAAGAGAGGTGAAATATTAACAGTGGATCGTTTACTGTTTCCCAACAGTTCAATCATCAGTGCTGGAAAGTCAATATTATATTAACTTCAAAGTAGTCTCTACTGAAGTTCTCCAAAATGATGGAAATTCAGAGGGCCTTGTTTTCTAGCTGTGCATTTGGCTGCTTATGAAATGTCATATAAAAATGATGTTTTGGTAAGAAATCATTCCCACTATTCCCCCAAAGGCAGCAGTTCTGTGTTACATCAGGGTTGCTCTCAGAACAGAGTTTACTACAAAGCGTGGTGTGTAAATTAAAATAATATTGACGTAAGGTGGCCAGGTAGGAAGCAGGGCTCGATGATTCCCATTAGAAATTCTTTGAATATTTCTCAAATTGAATGGCAGCAATAACTTCTGAATGTCTGTCAGCAGGTGACTTCCCAGAAGGTGTTTGTTTCTCGTCCTGACCACAGTGGAAGATCATTACCTGGGATATGGATTGTTTCATCTGTATTCTTCCTGTGCTGCCTAATTGGCAGCTATAGAGTGTTTTAACACCTGGATTAACCAAGACCTTTGTCTTCCATCTATGGAAGACAAAAAAGGATTTGAGCTTTTGTAAACTAAATGTATTTTACAGGACGGGAATAGATGAAACTGTTTCGTATTATAAAAAATAGAGTCAATTTTCACTTAGAGCTTCAGGGGCTTCCCTCCAGCCCTCATTGCCTCCTGTTAATCAGCCTGGGAGTTTGCCAAGGGAGCTGTAAAATCTGAAAGGTTCTGAAAATCTGAAGCCCAAACCAATGAAATAGTTTTGCAGAAGGACTGTGGTACATCATGTGTGTGCCTACGTGGCAGGTGTGTACGTGGTGGCTGCATTTCAGCTGCGGGTTTTAGCTGGGGGGGTGTGTGTGTGATTCCCCATCTTCATTTCTGAGGGCTGGTGTCTTGCTAATGTCTGATTCCAGTGTCTGTAGAGTTCACAGGAATCCTTCAAGGGTTTATTTGCCCTGTGTTCATCTGGGATGGAGTGAGTGTACCATGTAAAATAATATGTCAGCTCATAAACTGCATGTACAGCGATGAGATGTGAGCTCGTTTCACTTTTATCACAGGACCTTGAATCAGGCTTGCTCTGCTGCCAAGTCCCCAAACACCTCCTTGCAATGTGCCTGCAATTCACTGCTCTGCAATTGTTCGCTTTTTAGTGTATATTTTCATGGTTCTTTTCAAACTCTTGTGCAGGGCACTGATGTCGGTCCTGGGAGGGATGTGGCCGGCACACCTGGGATGCTCCTGCATTTTGGGGCCTTCCTGAGGAGCTTGGGGTGGGACACAAGGTCCACCAGCCCTTGCTGTTGTCCTCTGGGCTTTGTGGGACACTCTGGGCTCTTTGGGCTCCCTCTGCCCACTCTCATGGTTGCTGTTTTTTGTGTATTTTCTCATCAGCGTGGAGGCTCCCTGCCCCTCTGTGCCACAAGAAGTGCCACAGCTGGCAGGACACCAAGTTGGCTTTGGTGGGACATGGTACCTCAGGGTGGAGAGGAGGAGAAATGCCAGCAGTGTCCCTGCTCCTCCTGCTCAGCTGCTGAGCTCTCAGGCACAGGAATGGCTCCTTCCAGCCTCTTCTTCAGGGACTGCCTTTAATGAGCACTGTGCCCCTTTGAGTGTGGAGTGGGGATGTCTCGGAGTGTGTGCTGAAGGGGCATAGGGAATTTATGAATTCCCTCCACTCACCCACAGTGGACTTAGCAGGGAATGTGATTCCTTTTACTGTTACTGCTCACAGAACAACTGCTTCAATCCCAGCATTTCCTCAAACCTCCAAGCCCTGTCTGTTAATCCCCTTGTCTCGCTGGTGGCAGCTGCAGTGTTGGACAGCACTGATGATGCAAACTGGGGTTTTTTTTCGTCTTCTCTCACCATCTCTCCAATATCTGATCTGCTGTGACTGTGAAGATTTTTGGACTCTGCCATGCCTCTTGTTTCCTTGGCAGAGTGATACTTGTCTACTCATAGGTTGCTCCTCTGCGAGACGGTTTGAATCATGCTTTGAGACGAGCTGTCGTGTTGCCTCACGTGCTCTAGAGGAGCTACTTGGTATCTGTGCTCTCCGTATCCTTGTGACAGCTTGTCAGAGAAGAGAAGTTTTCCTCTGTTTTCTTCTCCTTTCATTGTTGTTGACTACTTGGTAGCCAAACAGGCAGTGTTTGTTTCTGGTATCAAACTGCTGGTAATTTCAGAGCTGGATGCAACCCAAAGCTCTGGAACCCACTGATGAACTTTGGGTGTGGTCAGGTGTGACTTGGAGTGCTGGCTGGGTGCATCCAAAGCGGGATCTGAGTGGGAAATTTCCATCCATGGAAAAAGTTTCAATATTCTGAACTCAAAACAATCCTGATTAGTTCTGCAGTGTCATTTTAACAGTTCAGGGTCAACAGTTCAAGCTGTCGTGCTTGAGAATCAGGGGGATTGGACTGAAGAGAAGTTCTAGACCTGATTCTGCTCTCCTTTGTTTCAATGAGAAGTAAAGGAGGCTTCAATGGAAAGAGAAGGAGACTGTTGATCCAGCATGCTCTGTGGAAGGGGATCACACCTGGAGCCCCTCAGCAGAGGTGTTGTCTCCTGAACAGTGTCACACACTGCGTTTAAGCTCCATGTGGCTTTCTGGGTGACAGACCGCCTGTGTCCTTCGTGTGTTTATTTGCACTGGCTACAAACGGGCAGGCCATTCTCAACCAGGGGACCTGTTTGTCTGAAGGAGTTAAACAGCTGCACGACTGTGCCGTTTGGAGAGCACCCAGCGCCCCGTCTTTTCCAGCCAGGTGATTAATTGCACAGAACAGCAGGTGACACGCGGCCATTTTTCATACCTAACGTGTTCTGGGGGGGGAGACACGTGGAGCAAACCCATCCTGCAGCTCCCAAAGCCGGGATGGAGAGCAGACCTTGCTGGCAGCTTTCCTGATCCACCTCGCCTCATGCGAGGAGACTCCATCACCTTCCCACAGTGGGACCAGATGTCCCAACACACAGTGTAATATTGCAGAGAGGGGGAGAAAATGAGGTAAAAAGCGCTGAGAACTAATGTCTGTTTTGTCGAACAGTTGGAGAGCTCCTGGCCACGGCATCTCAAAGCTGACAATATTACCCCAAAGTCACGGATTTTACATTCCACTTGGCAGTAGAAAATTTTTCAAAGCATTGAAATTCTGCTTTCCTTCATCAGCTCCACTGGGAGGTGAAATAATTCAGAGTAAGGGATTCCTGTGTTTCACTCAAGCCTGGGAATGATTAGCCATTTTTCTACAAAATTCCTTTCTGAAGATTTTCTTGTCTCCCCTCCTCCTGGCTGCGTTTGCACAGCACTGGCAGGTGTCTGCTCTAGCGTGATGAAGACTAACCATCTTCAGGAGGCTGGTTTAGAGTCAGCCCTTTGCTGTGTAATTCTCATTAATGTTAAGAGAAAAGTAGTTGGGAATTTCCTCTCACTGGCCTCATTATCCATCCCAGGCTGCTCCTTGGTGACAGGCTCAGACCCTGCAGCCTCAGTGTGTGTGTGTATCAAACACAGCAATCCCACAAGGCAGCAAGCAAAGTGCAGGTTTGCTGTGCATTATTTATGGGATTGAAAATGCATTCTCTTAAAAATTGTTGTGGACTCTGCACTTCTTCTCATTGCAGCTGGAAATATGGGGATTCCTGATGTTTGGAAGGACCTGGGATGGGCACTTGCTGAACCTTCTGCCTTGCACAGCCTGTTGGAACGCACAGGGAAGGTCCATGAAGCCCTTTGAGGAGCTTAAGAGAAACAATGAATAGTTTGTTTCTTGGAGTTTAAGTTTCAGTAAGGGAAGATTAAAAATAGCTGGGCAAAAATACGTGCACGGCGTAGCAATTCTGGAAAGGTGTTTTGATTTTCAGACAAAAAAAAGTAATATATATATATTTAAATCTTTTTGTAATGAGATGCCCAAATTGTTCTTGCAGGTGTGATGGTTTGCCAGGCAGGCTGTGTTTACTGTAGTCACTGGACTTTGCTCAGAGCTGCAAATTTGCCCTTAGAGCCACGTTGTCCCTGCAGGGTAATTAGAGCACAGAGTTTCCCTGCTCCTAACACCCTTTTCCAGAAGTATCCACCCACCCTTTATCACATTTACCCATCGAAAAGCCAGAATCAGGTGGGCTTTTAAAAAAATTTTGGTGCAGTTTTGGCTCATCCAAGCAGGCTGTTGTTTCCAGCATGGATGGGCAGTCAGCAGGATCCCCCTCACTGCTCTCACCTGTGCAGAGTCAGGTGAATGATGAAGCCTTATGGCATCTCTGCCCTGAGGAACTCTTAGTGCTTGGACTCTCCTGTCTTCTTGATTCGCCTGAAAATGTTGCCTGAGAGCCAGGCTTTAGGCTGTGTGTGTGATTAAGCTCAACCAAAGACAGATTTATATTTGCACTAGCAAATTTAGGGCCTGTTCCATGCCCTTTGCAGCCATCAGGAGGAGTTTGGGGTGTTGGTCTACAGGCAAATATATTTGCTCATTAATGATAAGCAACATCCATAAGGCAGTGGAATGAATTACATAAACTGCTGGCAATCTCCAGCCAGCATTTCCATGTGGATTTAAAAGTCTTATTTTACCTTGGGTATGTTATCCCTGCCTACCAAGAGGCACACCTGAAGTGTGCCAGGGGTAGCCTACATGCAGATAACGTACACAACAGCTTTATTATTTCCAGGTAATAAAGAGGAATGCATCAGCACATTGCAGGCATTAAAATGTATGGCTTCTCTGTGGCCTTTAATGAGGGTTTGCAGGAGTTCTGGTGCTCTACAGAAAATATTGGATTTTTCTCCTTCCTTGCAAGGTCCAAAGGGAAGGGAGGAATTTGCTGTGTGTGTGTTTCGAGGAGAACATATTTAGGATAATCACGTTTTTCCCGTAGCTGCTCACACCCCCCAAACCTGGAGCTGGCTAAGCTGTTTAACTGCACATCATTCCTGTGCTGGTGCCTGAAAGAGGTTAAAGTCCCTGTGTCCATGTTTAGCAGCTGGAATCACTCAGAGGTGTGCTTTCCAAAGGCAGCCACTCTGCCTGGCTTTGGTTTGGTTCCCAGGACTGTGTAAGCTTGCACAAATGTTCTTTTAGATATGACAGTAAATCAGCTTTACTTGTTTATTTTCCTTTTATATTTATTATCTATAAATGTATTAGCCAGTGGGTTTTCTGGCTGCAGTTAGCACTGAGATAGGAGGATTGGAAAATGTTTCCAGAAGGAACATTTGGGATGGGTAACTGTGGCTGGAAATGTGACTCTGAGTTTGTCATTTCCAGGCAAGGAACAGATACACTGACTTATGTCTGACCAGCTCCTCTTTGATCTTTACACAGTCAAACACCTGGTCACTTGTCATAGAGCAGGGAGTGTTCACAGGAGGTATTTAGTGGCTGGTCTCAGGTAATATTCACTGTCTGCTGGGATGAAGTCAAGACACTCCTGAGTTGTTCACAGACAATTTGCAAAAAGAAAAGGGGCTGATGTACTTGAGATATTCCTCACCCACCATGTCTGGAGGCAAATCTGGGATGGTATCACAGAATCACGGGGTGGGTCAGGTTGGAAGGGACCACAGTGGGTGATTTGGTCCCCCTGCCTGCTCAGGCAGGGTCATCCCACAGCACATGGCACAGGGTTGAGTCCAGATGGTTCTGGAATATCTCCAGTGAGGGAGACCCCACACCCTGTCTGGGCAGCCTGTTCAGTGCTTGGTCATTGCACAGTGAAGAAGTTCTTCCTCATGTCCAGATGGAACTTCGGGGGCATGAGTTTCTGCCCGTTGCCTCATGTCCTGTTGCTTGGCCTCCCCAAAAAGATGGATTTCTCAGTGTATTTCCCTTTGTTCCCACATCCACAAAGTCCAAAGGGCTGTAGTGTGCCCACCTTTACAGTTCCTCTGTCTCCTTGAGAAGGGTCCCTCTGTATCTTCCGAAAGTGGTGCTTGGTCAGGCTTCAATCCCTCAGAAATGGCAGCTCTGGGCTGCTCACCTGACTGTGACGTTCCCCTCTGTTTGTGCTGGGACATCTGCTGCCCCCTGGGAAGGTGGCAGGAGGTGACAACACGAGACCAGTCGGGCACTCTGAGTGTGTTCAGGCAATCTGCCAGTCCGAGCGCTCAGCCCTTCTCCTTTATTTCAACCTGTCAGAAATTCAAAGTTAAAATCTTGCAGGGAAGAGGCTCATGTAGAAAAGCAGCACGTTAATTGGGGAAGGCACTTCCTTGGCTCTCGGTTGCTGTCCTGCATGGAATGGCTTGGAGAGGGTTTTTGTTGCTGTGGGAAGGCATTTTAGGCTGGAGCTGCTGGCCTTGGTTCTTGTGGTCTGTTACCACCACTGCCATTCAGTGAAATCTCTGACAAAGAATTTTTTAGAGTAGAATCCCGATATTCTCCATATTCTTGGTCCATATAGACTAAGCCCATGGTTTTCTCCATACTCTTTGTTCATTTCTCCAGTTCTTTGGCCATTAGATGAAGTTTCACTCCATCGGGTCAAATTGTCAAATGTTATCAGAGAATTTTTGTGCCCAAGTATCTGGTGGGTTTTATAAGTAGCTACAAGTGCCAGTGGCTGGGAAAAAGGCATCTCTGTCCTGGGATTGATGTTTTATAATACAGAGCAGGAGAACTGACAGCGTTTCAGGAATAAACATTTACAGGTAATATGCCAAGATGTGTTAAGAATACGCAAATCTGTAGAAAAGGAGAATTCAGGAGATAAAGGAGTCCCTTGTATAAATTATCATGATCGTGTTGGATGTGCATTTGCTGAGGAAAAGGCTTTGTGTGACCCAGGGTTCCATACACAGAGCGTGGATCTGACCCTTGGGCAAGTATTGGTGCCCTGAAATTAAGGATGCAAGCAGAAACCCTGGAGGGGGGAGTGAGGCAGAGGGGATGATGGTTTTTAGTCTTCAGGGTTACTTTGCTCACTTTGCTGCACATTTTTAAGCCTTGAACTCAATTCAATCAGCAAAATAACAAGCTCTCCTTCACTCCAAGCCAGCCCTTATCCAAATCCTACAAGTGAAGGGTTTTACCCTGAAAGAGGGAGAGAGGAGACCCTGCAACGACCCCAAAAATATGAGTGTCTCCTCTCAATGATACTTGAAAAGAGCTCGGGGATTCCAGTGATGGATGACAGTATACAAATCTCAAGTAGCTTTGCTTAGTGTGTTTCGTGATATGATATAGGAGAGATAATTCTTACCCAGTGTCTTTTAAAGGAAATCCTGAGGTTGAATCAATTACCTTCCTTTTCTGAATCAATAGAGATGGGATGTATTGCAGTTACTTTATGCTTTCCTGAGTGCTCAGGCACAAAGGATGGCTGTTGTTGATAACCATTGCAAAGAATGCTGTGCCATTTTTTTCTCTTTCTTCTCTTAAGGACACTGCAATCCCCTCAGTTCACACACTTCATCATTCCTAGTGACAATCTTTTCTCAACAAAGATTTAAGAGCAGGAGGAGGAAGTGAGCTCTCAGAAAGTGCACTGAGCACTGAAACATGGCTTGTAGTCCCAGTGACAGCACTTCCCATTCCCAAGACTCTCCAAAGCCTCGACACTAGTGAATTTTGCCTCGAAGAACATTCAGATTTAGGAGATGGAGTAAGGGGAAACGGGATATGAGCTGACACTGCCATGCTAGCAAAGGTTAAATCAAGTAGCTGAGGCTCAGCCAAGGATAAAAAGACAGATTTCTTGTATCTCTGAGAGCAAATACCTTTATGTTTTTTGCAAGATGCTTCTGTGTATCCCCCCAGGAACACTTCTGTTCGAAAAAAGATAAAGTACTGCTGTAGTCGGACCTCACATTTTGAATTTATGTCTGATAACTGACTGCCTTTATAAACATCATCATTATATTCTTAAAAGAGTATAGATATGTGTGTGCAGTGTGTTTTAGAAAGAGTCTCTTGGTTTGTGGCTCAAGGTCTCATAAAAGACAAGTAGGACCACACTTCCTTTTTTTCCATTTGGATGTCTCCAAAGATCCAGATGTATCTGAGAGATCTGTTTAGGTCACTCTAGTGGGCATTATATGATGCCAATGACATTTTGTCTGGAAACCAGAGAGGTGCAAAAAGCCTTTTCCTGCCTTGGAATATAGCATTTATCTACAGGTAGTTCAATAATAGAAACAGGTTAACAAATTAGGTGGAATTCAGGAAAGAAAGATGATTGTGTCCGAAAGGGAATTTTCTGGGCGAATAACAAAATAGTTTTGATATATTTCATTTTGATGGAAGACCAACCAGCTTAAAAGGGGCAACTACCAAAAGAAATGTTTCAAGGATATTTCAGGCACAGGAAGGGCTTTTTAGAAAAGTTATGTACGGGTAAAGTACCACCAGGGATATAAATGAACCCTGGGTGGAGAAGCTGGATCCTAAAAATGCTGTGAGCACTGAGGGAAGGGGCCACAGGTACGTCTGCACCACGGGGGCGTTTGGGAGTTCGAGCTGAGCCACACCAGAGTGCCAGAGCCTCTTCTGAAAGCTTGAATAGCACCTTAATCACACAAGGTAAAAAATAAATCTGTGCTGTGACTCCCTGCACTTGCCAAGGAGGTGGGAATGCATTTCTCCCGAGGTGTTTCTCCCCTTTGCCGGGAGGATCCCTTCAGAGAGGAGATCCTGCCAGCTCTCTTTTATGTTGCTTTCCTCTGAGTTATTCCCCTTGGTTTCTCCTTGCATTCTTGGAGGAGAGAGAAGCTGCTTTTGTACCTCCAGGGTGTAAAATCTGCCTCTGTTGGGGTGAATGGAAATTTCTCTTTGACTTAAAGGCGATCAGAGTTTCCTCCTTGGAGTCTGCTTAGCAAAACCAGACAATTTAATCTGAAGCATCGCACATTAAGATGATCATACATAAAAGAACAGCATTAACCTCTGTGCCACACACAGAATTATTTTGGAGTGGAAATGAACGAAATTTTATAGAGTTATATTATTTGCAAGGCCTCCTCAGTAAGAGGAAATATTACAGATGATGAAGAGAACTAAGAATTACAGCTTGAACTACCGAAAACCTCTTTTTGACACTGTCTCTTTAATTAGAAAAAATGAGCCTAACCAAGATGTATATCATCATTGATTTTTATAATAAGCTTTTAAAGCAAACATACGTGGTGTCACCGTGCTGTTTTATAACATACACTGCTAACCATTTATTCTGTCGTATAACAGTTCACCAGCAGACGTATTTTATTATTTTTTCTGTGTAATAAAAAAAGATAAAATCAATACCTATTATATGGCATACCTTCAAGGTTAAAAAGTACTAAATCTTGATGCTAACATCTTTCCTTGTATGCATTAATTTAGGAGCAATATAAATTCAATACAAATACATTTTCCTAGCTATATGATTAAATCTGGGCCCTAAGTGTAACAAAGGATTCGGACACTGGGAAACTCAACATCAAGGCACTGTTGCTGGACTGTGTATTCAGGGAGATTGTTAAACTTTGCAGGAAATTCAGCGATGGAAGCCTGAGAAAGCTTGGGCCAGACGGGATTGGAAGGAAAGGTGCTGTGATTTCACAATTTGGGATGCAGTGTTTGATCCCACAGAAGCTCATCTGGCCCGGCCATCGCGTGCCAATTAAATGGCTTTAGAAGGTCCATACAAAACTGGAGTGCTTTTTCCTGGCTCCGTGGCTGGCAGTGATTTTACAACAATTACAGAGCACACTTAATTTAATGATGAGAAGCTTCAAAACTGAGAAAGTGAAAATGGAAGTGTCAAAGCCATCAGCAGGCTTGTCTTTGCTGGGTTATGGCTGTTACTGGAGTGCCAAAGTGGGAAGCAAGAGGATAATGTGGCAGCCCATTACTGTGCACTTTGCCACTGCTCCAAGGCAACATCAAAAAAAAAGAAGCTCCAACACTTATCTGTGCTTATTATGAGTTAGTTCAAGATCTAACGTGATTGTGTTAGTAGTAAATGAAAAAGGACACGCCATCTCTGTTTTTTATTAAGCGACTAAAGCTTTTTGATTCATGATGCAACGAGGAGCGCGTGGCAGGTGTGAAGCCGAGGACACTCACTGGTGATGGCACACACACCTTGTGAGCTTTCTATGGGTTTTGTTCTGTGTCAAAGGAGAAATCCCTTCTGTTCATTACTGCTTTTCCACCACTCAGCAATTAGTTGCGTGTTGAGATACTTATGAATATGCAATGACTGTTCCATGCCTATGAGCAGTCTTCTGCTGTCTGTCTGCCTGGGAAACACTTGCACAGAGTTAACTGAGCAATGGCTGAGACTCCCTGTTCTTAAAAACATCCTTAACACGTGAAATGCAGATGATGCAGGAAATGCAAATGAATGGATTCATGTTTATGGCACCAAATTCTGCCCTGGGCTTGTAACTGCTGGCAGGGAGAAGGTTTGCCTGGGTGAGGAACATCACCCCTTGTGTTGTGACACTCACAGGTGAATGAAATAAACCTCCAGTGCTGAGGACAAAAAGAAACAGCTGACACTGAAGAGTCTTGTGCTCCTCTTTGCAGCTGGGTAATGGGCAGCACAAAATTACTGATTGGGGTTTGTTCCCCCCCACCCCCCCCTTGGGTTTAGAGCTGCTGGTAACGACTTACACCTGGAAACATCCTTCCAGTAACAGCCTGGAAAGTTCTTTAATGGCCTTCCTGGCATGACGTGGGGTTGAAACTGAGCTCTGCTCCCAGCTGACCTGTGGAACTCCCTGCGGCAGCACAGCCTGTGTCTCCCAAAGTGTTTATCAGATGAGAGGTGTGTCTGGAATTTTGTCATTTGGGTGAGTTGACAGACGTTGCATATTTCTTAAATTTCTTGGGCATTGCAGGAGGATTCCCCATTGTGTGATGAGAAAATTTCTCTGGGAAATATCCACTCCTGGTTATCAAATCATCACCTATCTCTGTATTTCTTCAAAATATGCGCTTACTGTTATCTGTATCTCTTTCTACTGACAGAATTTGAAGGAAAAATCCCATGGGCTACTTAATATTTGTACTGTTTTCTCTTTCTCTGGTTTAGTGAACCAAATAATATGTTGCAGGCACCCTCTTTGTATGTTACACATTTAGTGGCCTTTATTTTCAGATGAGTGTTTTCCAGATAAAGCAGCTCTTTTTGGTCTTGGTTCCAAACATCTCGAGATACCTCAGTTTGCTTCTTGCAAAAATTGCAGCCAGCATTAATGATAAAATACAATTCCTGGAGACACACACATGGGCTCAGGGTTTTTTTAAAAATAATTTGGAGAGGAAATAAAGGGCTTAGATTAACGTCTTGCACTCTGAATGTACGTTGGAGAGACGTTTCACTGGCAAGCTGTAAGCTGCTGGCTGCAGAGGATTACAGGGAGATGCTCACACCCCCTTAGCAGCATTACAAACAGCAATGCCCCAACCAACACAGCAGCCTCATTGCAGCGATCTAAAGCCACTGGTGTTTTCTTTAAGGCAAACATTGTTTT
Organism: Dendrocincla tyrannina; assembly: GCA_035047865.1. Lineage (NCBI taxonomy): Eukaryota > Metazoa > Chordata > Aves > Passeriformes > Dendrocolaptidae > Dendrocincla > Dendrocincla tyrannina. The sequence goes on from JAWWMP010000005.1 coordinate 3,564,881, forward strand.
TATGCCCTACAGATAAATCCCATTTTAAGCTTTGATCAAAGCAAATACACTCACTTTGAGGCTCTGGGCAGATGTAAATTGCTTTGTTAGACACATGCATTTGCATACATTTGCAAGGAGACAGGGTCTGCGTGTGATGGTGCCTTTTATTTCTGACGGAGCGCTGAAATTCAAATAACCAGTGGTTTCTTTGCCACCGAGAAGGCAAAAGTTTCTCTGCAAAGGAAATAACACAAGTGAAACTGTGCTGAGCTGTGTATGGAGCTCTGTCATTGCCAGACAAAGGGCTGTGCAGGGCCCTGGCCATCAAGACTTGTTTTATTTTGTGTATTTTGGTGTTTTGTGTGGTGAACAAATGTAAATGAAATGGTTCCCAGCAAGGGACATTTCTCTTGTTTGGCCACTTCTGGAATGACTGTGCCAGCAGGGTATGAAACATGCAGGTTGCCAAAATGTTGGCTATCTATCTTTGTTACAGACTTCCATTTGTTTTCTCATATTTCTCTACTTAGGTTCCTGAGTTAAATTGGATTAACTTCCTCTCTCTCCCAATTAATGCTGTTAACAGTAATAACAACCATAATGTGTGAACATCTGGCATTTTAGTACACAGTAAGCTCTTAGAAATACCAGATATGAATCTATTGAAATCTGTCTCTGTAGTGATTTTTCCCCGTGTTTTGTGGCTTAGAGGACAATTTCTTCCTTCCTCAAACCTTTCATTATCAAGGTTTGTTAATTCTTTAGATGCCAGGGTTAGATAATTAAATACCCCTTTGTAATTACCGTGGTGCCTGTGGGTTTGAGACCTCCAGCTCATTAGGCAGTGTGCTCTCCTTCTTAGATATTGGAGGGAAACACTTTCATACTCATCAAAGATCTCTGTGGCAAATTAAGGTCAGGGCTGGCTCTGACAGGATGAAGGCGAAGGTTTTATTTTTATTTCATTAGTTAGCACCAGGGCAGTTCATATCAGAAACAGCTTTCTGAATCCAAATATTGGACAGCCACTTCTTCACATCTCCTGTGGTCTCAGGAGCAAACATGTTGCCCTTATAAATTACCAGTGATGATTTTGTTATAGTGAACAGAGAGATTTTGTACACTCTAAGAGGAGGATTGGCCTTACAGCATCTTTTATTTCTACCCTGTCACAGCTCTTGACTGTTTTCCAAAGTTCTTTTATTATGGCTGAAGAAAGAATTGGAGCAAACTTGCCATTATTTCCCCCTTGTAATTTAGAGAAATTGCCAAGTGTCAGCCCCAGGTGAGGAGTCAAACTCACACTGGGGTTGCCCATTTTGTGTCCCAGAGATTTGTGTTGATTTTTTGTCTGTTTCGATGTCTTTCCAAATCCATTTTCTCCCTGTGTTCAAGTGGATCTGGTGAATGTGAGGAGTCTGGGCTTGCTAGTGAGGGTTTGGTGAACTCTTCATTCACTCCTTGATTCCACTTTTGTTCAGCAAAGCCTTCGAGGATTTGGTGTCTCTTCACTAAAATGGGAAGGAAAATATTTCACTGTTATAGAGGGATCATAAAGAGACTGAATAGTAAAATGTTGAGCGATGCAGCACTGCTTGCTTAATGGAAAACAAGCAAATGGAGCCAATGAACTCTAACATGAAAACCCTGGAGAGACACTAAGAAGGAAAAATGGGAGATGGATATGGCTTATTTAGGAAGCAAACTAAAAGGAGAGGAGAAAAGAATTCCTTCCCAAACAGTGGGAAATCAAACCAGAAGGATGGGGTGGTAGGGGTGCAGGTGTAGGTTGATGGCATGTCCCCATCCCCACCCAGATTGTCTCCCCTGCAATCCCTGGAAAGAACAGGGAATGTGAGCAGACCCGAGGTCGAAGCTTGTTTAAACAGCCTTAGAGAGGCGCAGTTAATTCTCGTGTGAGGCAGGAGCCAGCTCACGAGCAGCAGGACGCGCTCGGAAGGGAGCCCCAAGATGTTTTTCCCTACTGGAAAATTAATAAGGAATAGCAGGCTGCTCTTGTGCTGCTCCAGGCGAGCCATGGGAGGAAGGGCATCCCGGAGCCGGCCGTCACAAGCCTACCAGCAGGGAGGGGGGGAAAGGGTGTCACCACCAATCTGCCAGATGGAGCATGTTAAAGGGCAGCCCGCTGAGCAGCGAAGGCAACAAGCCTGAGCGCTCCATCTCCCCTGGGAGGAAACGGCGCTGCAGCCACTGCTCGCAGTCGTGTCACGCTGAGGGGGCAGGTACAGCTTGGAGTTACGGGCTTGTGTTAGTGAGCAAGTGCCCCTGGTTGTGGCTGGAGCGGGAGCGTGGCTCTGTGCTGGGAGCCTGGCTGGCACAGCTGGCACAGCTGTTGCCACCCAGTGAGGCGGAGCTGCCACTGGAATGGTCACATTGCAGCAGAGGTTGAGCAGCACCTGAAGAGTAAAGCAAATGCCACTGAGCAAAACTATTAATCTGAAGAAGAGCATTGTAGTCTTGTCAGGATTTTGTGTCTCTGTGACTGTTGTTGTTTACCACCCGTGACTCCAATGACAGGCATCAGATTAAAAACCCAACCCAATGTCAGCTGTATCAGAAGTGTGTTGTGTCTCACGTGGTCATCTCTGATGATGGGCATGATCTGCCAACTTTTGCTTCCAAGCATTTTGACTCCACAGATATGGTGGCTTTTGCTGACATGGTCATTGAAGGCCATAAATGACACTCTAATTTGCCCAGTTTTCAGTTTATGGTTCTCTAGTGCATGGAGCTATGAAGCAGGTTTTCATAAATCTTCTCTTTTTATCTCATCTGATGGTTTCTCTTTAGATCTTCTCCTGCCAGCAATTTTCCACTTTGCTGGACAACTGAATGCATAGGGGCAGAATATCTGTGGCAGCTGAAAGGTTAATGGAAGGGAAATGTAGTGACATCAAAGTCAGTTTTATTAAGCGGAGCTTTGATTTTCTCCATTATGGGCTCTTTTGTATGAATAAACCTTAATTCTGTGTAAAGCACACAGGCTCAGCCACTCAGGAGCAGAAAGCAGGAGAGTACAGCAAAGAATGTTAATTTGTTGTTTTTCTGTAGTTCCTTGCAGCTGAAGGTCACAATGATGCATTACATCTCAAGCCTCTCTACTCTTACTGTGTTAAATATTACCAGTTTCTTATTATAAATAAATAAGATACTGAAACAGAGACTTGCATATTTAAAGAGAAGAATAAATGTCTAAGGCAACCCTAGGAGGGATTGCTGCGTATTTTGATCGCCAGTTTTGGCCCTTTCCTAAGTGAGATTTTCCTCCTTTTTAAGGCTGTTGCTGTGCGGATTCTGGGCACAGGCTCTGTCAGCACTAAACAGGTAAATAATAATCATCCAACAGATTCACAGTTGCACCTGACATACCAAATTTACTTGAGAAAACTTCTACTGCTGGCAATTCCTCCATGCCTGCATGCCAATTATGGGATAAGTACCTTTTGTGAAGTAGAGAAAAGCCTATTGTTTTAAGGGGTTTTCAGAAAATTATACACCTGAAAGAGGTCACTTTCCATTACACTGGCACGATTTCAGTTCTCTTAAAAATAAAATAAAAAAGCCCGCACATAAAAAGAAAAGAAAGATCCTGTAATTTTCTAAATTGCAAGAGGATTTCTTCTCTTTCTGGTGTTCTTTCCCCTCAGGTTGGCTGCTGTGTTATTAGTGCTGCAGGAGCTGCTGAGGGCTGGGAGATGCAGGGGTTTAGGTGGGGATGTGCAGAACTCTCATGTGGCATTTGGGGTTTGTCTCAGACACCTGTGGTGGTCAAGGTTTCGTGGGGAAGGGAAGATGAAGAGCAGAGGAAGGATAAAGAAAAACCAGGAAAGATTTCTAAATGTTGTGAGGGTGACCCCCTTTTTCAAGGGCTGAAGGTTGGTGAGAGCTTTGAAGAAATGTTTAAGGGGGAGAAGGCAGGAGCTCTGCCTGTGTTACAAGGATAGATATTTTTTGGTGTGTTTTTAAAGAAACACACTTTATCCTCTTGTCAATAGCTTTCTTGAGGGATTTAATCTTTTTGGCATAGAATAATATAAAATTAGAAAATCGTGGTTGGCACGCACAGTATTTAACAAAAAATGTATGTGATGTTTACCATAAATTTTTTCAGTTTATATATATTATATATATATCCATTTCCAACCCTGGTGTAGGAGTATTCCAGGAGGAAACTCCACTATTTTCTCCTATATCCAATATGTAGTGCTTAGTGATGTGACTTCCTGTAAATGCAGATGATGTAGTGATGGTCCTTTATGGGTCACATTCCTTTCACCCTCTGTGTTGTGGCAGCTCCCACTGCACATCAGATCCATCACTTGTGGGATTTATCTTGTCCTCTGTGGAAATCCATACTGTCGATATAAGTGTATGTATAGCTGATCCCATACAATGTTGTTCCAATGTACCTAAACCAGTAGCATTAGACAATCATGATATAGGGAGGAAAAAAAGGGGGAGACCAAAAAAATAAAAGGAGCCAAACCCACAAGGGTCCGAAATCCCACTGAAAGCCAATAAAGCTTTAGCACAGGAGTTATTTGTGTCCTTTTGTAAATGTTATCCACCTTTCCTGGGTGCAAAGTGCAGATTCCCAGTGCAAGGCTGGCTGAACGCAGCGAGGCTTCAGGAGGAGGGTGGGAAGAAGATAACAAGGCCACTGGGGAAGGACACAGGGCAGTGGAAACTGTCTCAGGCATAGCAGAGTGGTGGGTAAAGAGGCACAAAAGAGGAGGGGGAGAAGGAGGCAGAGGGCTTAGGGGGAAGGCAGGAGCTGTCAGGCACTTGGGAACGCTGGCTGGGCAGGGGAAGCCTGGCTGCCTTTGCTGCCAGCAGGGTCTCAGCACTCACCTGGCTCCTTCTGCTCACACCCTTGTATTCCACAGCCTTTTAAACAGCAGGGCTTTAAGGGGGCTCATAGTTGCAGTTTCTAAGCTGTCTTGTTCACCAGGTGAACAAGATTTTCCAGGTTGGGGTGCCCCTGAGCTGGAGGGTGTGCAAGGCCAGCTTTGCTGGGCTGTCTCCCGCCTGCATTCAGGTGATATTTTCACATGGAGGAAGGTGGAATGGGGGAGGAGACCTTGTCCATGGAGAGTGTCAGAGGATGGACCAGGCTCTGCTCGGGGGTGCCAAACTATGGGACAAGAGGCAACAGGCAGAAACTGATGCCCAGGAAATCCCACCTGAACATGGGGAGGAACTTCTTTCCTGTGCAGGTGACCACACAGTGGAACAGGTTGCCAAGAGAGGGTGTGGAGTCTCCTCACTGGAAATGTTCAAGAACCATTCTGTGCCTGAGATGATCCTGCTTGAGCAGGGACCTTGGACCAGATGACCCATCATGCTTTCTTCCAACCTGACCCATTCTGTGATTCTGTGAAGATTTATATAAATGGGCAAAAATTGCCTCCTGGTCTGTTATTCTCTAAAAAGTATTTTTAATATATATGCTTTTTAATCCTTCAGAGCAGAGAATTCAGCCAGATATTTTATTCTTGCATTAAACCCCCCTGATCATTGAATTTCATTTCGCTGTAACTGATGTCTTGTTTTAGGGCTGCACAGAGCTCCATGGTCAAAATGGAAATGAGTTGAAGAGAGCACAGCATAATTGAGAACTGGGCAATTTTACGTATCAGCTCCCCTCTGATAATTGGCCTGCGAGATGAAATATTTAAAAACACAATCAAACTCTGCGTGTGTACACGGGGCTGTGTTTGTGTGTCTGTGTGTTAGCACTGCACCGTGTATTAGTTGCTTGGAACTAATTAGTTGCTCACTACTCACAGCATCTGTATTTCAGGTCCCATGGGACTCTAAGGAATGTGACCTTATTCTAATGCTTTTCTATGCTTTGAGAAGCCCTCCTTTGTATCTGCTCCTAGGACGTGTTTTGTTGCTTTAATAACAGTAATGCTCAGCACTCCTGTTAGATTTAGATCCCAAGGACATCTACAAAAGTACACAAACATTATCCCTGTGATAAAATCGCATTCCTACTTTAGAGCTGGCCTCTTAAAACCAGAGCAGGCTGATTAATGATGGGGTGTTGCTGGTGGAGGGATTGCAATAAACCGTGCTGGAAGAGCCAAAGATGGGAATGTTCCCTGGATCCCAACTGTGCAGCTCCAGGGCCTTCCCTGGGCTCCTTTTGCTCCTCCAGAAGCTTCTCTGCACACACCCATGGGGTGTCTGCCCCACAGTAATGGGCTGCTTGGACAAGGTTGCTCCATCAGGAAACACAATGGGGAAGGAGCTGCTTGGGGAACATCCCTGTACGCACAGTGGTGACTTGCAGTAAAGGTGGTGGTGCCTGTCCACACAAGGAGAGAGAGGAGAACTCTCTCCTTCTAAACAAGTGACAGGTATTTCCAGGGCTGTCTGAATGCACAAAAGTCATATGAGATACTGGGTTCTGCTCTGCTTTCCCTGTTGCAGGGCTGAAGGGATGTTTGAGCCCACTGGAACAGATTTATTTCCACAATAAAGAGTCACGTTGATGTTCTTGAGGCCCAGGGAAGTTTGATTAAAGAGGTTCATTAGACTTAGTCCAGAATTTGGTGTAATGCCTGGTGCGTAGTGCTTAAACATGCTGAAGTTTGCCAAGTCGGTACTTAGCTTGTATTTTTATGAGCATCTTGTTTGTGTTTAGTAGAGGATGCAAGATTTTTCCATTTTTATTCAGCATTAGAGCCACAGTAAAATTGGAGCTTGTTCAATGGCTATTTCCTCTCTAGAAAGGCCATATTTTACAGGATGCAACAGCCTGGGATCTTGCTACTTGTGTTCATGGCACTTCTGGTAGGAGCTAGGTGGCTGGACCTCATGTCCTGGCTTGTGCTGCAGTTTGCACTGGCCAAAATCCAGTATAAGTAATTATGTTCTGCATGCCTTAATTCCCCCAGCATTTTCAATTAGTTATTGTTCTTCGTGCCTGATCTCCAAATGTTGGGTGGCATTGCTGTGTGATTAAACTGTTGTGACATTCCATCCCAGAGGTGAGTAAAATGATCTTGGCTTCACAGTTTGTAAAGCATTTCCTTGGAATAAATGGGCAAAATAAGCGTGAAAGATTATTACCCTTTATCTGAGAAATATTGATGAGAAGGTTCTTTGCTTGTTGTTTAGTTTTGGGGTTTTTTTTGCACTGAGGCAAAGAGTGTTTGAAAGTTAAGACATGATGAAGAAAGTATAATTAGGCTGGTTGCTCAAGGTGTTTTAAAGGTTTTAAACCAAATGAAGATAATGTACCTTAATTACATTTGCATAATGGACAGAGTTGAAATCAGGTCCCTGTTTTTAACGCCTGTGACTTCCTCAGCAATGTACAAGACAGACAACTTTCTACCTGTGGCAAAAAGGCAAATTGCAGCTCAATGTGGCTGGAGATCAGTGTGTGAGCAGAGTTCCAATGGAGCTGTGGCTGTGCTCGGGGGGCAGGGAGGCAGCCAGCCAGCCTTATTCACAGTGCTCACACTCACATTTGGGATTTACCGAGTCCTTGACCTTTGAGATCCTGACGGAGCTCATTCCATCCCACTGCACACTCAAGTGAAGCCTGAAGTGCAGAAGATAAGACCTGCTGCAGAGTGCATGCATGGTTGTGGGTTTTTTCCCACCCCACTATTCACCTGGCCCCAAGATCTCACACCTAAGCTGGATTAAAAAAAGCTTTGATGACTAAGAAGCATTAATAATATGACAAGAGTGTCCTGGAGTCAGAGGAGTCACTGAGCAAGGGCAGATCACACGTGTGTGAGTTCCTGAGCAGGGAGGGAGCCCAGGGGAGCTGAGGGCACTGACAAGTTACCTCCATGTGCTGTCCCATACCAGCAGGACTGGCATGCTGCCTTTCCAGCCTGCAAAGCCAACTCCTTCTTGCAAGTAATGTAGGTCCTCGGGGGGGGAAAAACAATCTTCCTTGCTCCAGAAATTGTCCTTGGTATCAGATGTCAGTAGCTCCCCCTCAAGCAATCTCAGCAAGGCTGAGACAATCCACAGCCATGCATGAGCACGTTAAAATATCACAGGAAATGCTGTTGCTACAAGAAAATTTGTGGGTGCTGGCTGATATTTTACAAGAAAAGTTTGCCTGCCTTGATAGCAAAATGGTTCCCTTGAACTGGTGGTTTTGGGGGTTTGTACAACCTTTAGGAGCAGTGATTTAGACAAGGTGTTTCATCTACCACTTTTATATTTTCAGAAGCTTTCTAAATCCCTCCTGAGCTGTGGTTTCTCAGCTTTAAATAATTCAGGACTGAAACCAGTGGTCCTTACCATGGCAAAGTTTTTAATTTTCTTGCTTCAGTGGGTCAGACTTGACTCTGAACTAAAACCTAGGACACTAGATAAGCTTTTAAGAAAGACCCAGCAGTCAAGGGTACTAGTAATAACTATTCTTTTAATAAACAAATGCTCAAATGTGCCTGTCCCTTCATATGTCCAGAGTGTTTTGAAGGTGAGCAGAAAGCACAGGTGCTGTGCTGGGTTTTGCAGACCGTGCTTGATCACCAAAAGCAGGTTCCTGGTGCAATGATATTGAAGGGTTTCATGGACTGGGGCAGGAGTTTGGCAGAATCCACCCAGCAGTGCTGGGGATCTCCCATAGCTGCTCACAGCAAGGATTATCTGAAGAACGGAGTGCTCTCCTGTCTGGGGAATATCTGTCAGAGGCTGATGGTGTTTCTGTGGTCAGCAGTGCTGATGTGCTGGTCATGGCTGGTGGAACTCCTTCAGCCAGAGCCACCCACTGTGCCCGGACTGTGCTGGGGTGGGCTTGGGTGACTGCTCAGAGACCTTTATTCTTGTCTGAGGGCTCTGACTCATTGTTTGTTCTCATGTTTGGGATCTTCCCTTCAGGCATTTCACTGTTCACTCGGTGCTCATCGAGGGTCAGCAGTTCCCCAGTCCCACGACACTCCTCGTGCATCAAGCCTTAAGGGATGAAGGCAGGGAGCTCTGCTGGAAGGGAGCCTTTGGAAACCATATGAATTCCCTGTCTTAACATGTCAAAATAAGGACTTATATGAAGAATTCCCCTTTGACCAAATCTCAGCTGAGCTCTCAAAATGCAGATAGAATGATAAGGTGGAGAGAGTAAAGGGAAGTTCGTTATCACAGTGATGTTTCTCATAGCTGATTTAGTTAACAGAAGCCACACTTCAAAATATGTGGTGCCAAAATGTGGTGTATTCCTGACTCTGCATGGGTCAGTGACATATTTTCTGAATATTTATATATGAGATTTAAATTTAATTTTACCAAAACTTTAGATCGTGTCTTTGTTTAAAGGGGGGGAGCACAGTTTGGATAGAGGAGATTTTGGTTTTGTCCCTCCTTCTGATTTTTGGTCCACTCCCCAGAGCCCTTTTAGAGGGTGGTCTTTTGCAACTGGTGTTTGAGTTCTGTAGTTGCACGTGGTCAAAGGATGTTACTCTGGGAAAGATTAACGTGGAGCATTGTCTGCTCTAATGGACAGCTGTGACAACTTTATTTGCAGAGGTGACTTATGCAGAGGGCACGCTGTGATTTGCTGCTGGGTAAATAATCTGCAGTATTGATTCTTAAAATGTCTGTATGTTTCTTAAAGAAAATAATCATTACTGTAGTTGAGAGTAAAATGCAAGATTTCTTCTTGGGTAATTCAGTAGGTGCTGAACATGCTCGGTCTTGAGCTCTTGAGTAGGAAGTAATATATGACAGTGAATCTATTTCAGAAAGCATCTTGAAAAACCCAACACTGCATTATTCTTTCAGCTGATAACTATTTCTGGTACATCTCTCATTTGCCTGGTTTATGCCATCTGCTTTCTTTCCACGTTTAGTATAATTATATTAGTTATCCATCAGACTTGGGAAGTTTAAACACTGCCTAGGAAGTGTGTGAAGAAAGTTGAAGTAATTGTTGTCTTGTGGCTTTGAATTCCACAGTTTCCAAGTATTGTGTGTCAAAATAGCTTCTCTAAGAAAAAAAACCCAACTACCACCTTGAAAAGTAAATGGAGTTAATAATGGTATAGATAATAATCTGACTCCTGTATGCTGCAGATGTGAATTGTCAGAGGAGAAAGAAGATAAAGCAGTGTATCATCAATAGGACTAGATCTTGGATGATGCTTTTTGAATAATTTGCATAGTAATGAAAGACAATTATACTCTCAGACTTCATTGTAAGCTCATATGAATCACCTTCACAATAATTTATAGTACATGTATGGGAAGCAAACCTGTATAGTTTTCCTGCTGTTTCGTCTTGGCCATGTCAGCCTGACCTTCAGTCACTGTCAATTGTTCCATTCCGAGCAATCAATGGGAACATCGTTAGTCCCAGTCAGCGATCGCTTATGACAAATCAGTGCGACGTGATTGAATTGTCAGTGCAGGCACACGTGGCTGCGGCCATGGCAGGGATGTGACACCTGTCCTGGGCTCTCAGCCCTGCAAGCATTGCCAGGGAAAGAGCGTGGGAAGGGTAGTAAAGGAAGTGCAGAGATGAGGAGATGGTTTGTTGGCAAAGAGAGCAGCGACAGCTCAGTCGCTGCAGTGTCTGTAATTCCTGCTCCAGATGTGCTTCATGCCATTAACTGCACATTATTTTCATGGAGCAGCTTGTTCTTCTAAACTCTGCACCCAAGCTTTGAGCAACCTCCTGACAGGAACCTCTCCATGCCCTCATCTGTCCCAGGGGAGGGACAGCCCCTGCCTGAGCTGTGAGGAGGATTCGCTGCTGTGTGATGTGAGCTCTTGCTGAAGGGTCTGGGCAGGGTCTGTGTTGCCCAGGTAGCTTCTCTGAATAGTCACCAGCCTCAATCCAGCTGGAAAATGGCACTGGAGGTGGTCCAGTGTGACAGGTGCATCTGGGATGGCCAGTGCCCAAGGCAGACTTTGTGCTTTTTTCCGGCTTCTAGAAAGTGGCAGCAACCCTAATTACGACTCTTTCCCCAAATTCTTATTTGCAGGACCAAATGTCTACTGCTCTTCCAGGCTGCAGATGTCATGCTGGTTTGTCTGGGCCACATCTGTCTTGTCCATGGTTTTCAGTGTCCAATCCAGTTTCCCTTTAGGGCTCTCCATCTTTTCTCTTCAGCTGCTACCAGGAGACCTTCTTGTCTCTTCTCCCTGTTGGTCAGTTAGGACTTCTGCTTTCTGTGAGAAGCCCAGGTCACTCAAAGGGAACAAAGTACTCCAAGAAACCTTCAGAAAAAGTTATTTTTTTCATCTGCTGACAAAGTAAAGCCACTTTTAGCAGGTGCTGCGTGCTACTTACATTCTCCTTGGCTGGAAAAGGGTTGCTGAGAAGAGAAGCCAGTGGACGCAGAGGAAAGGTCAAAGGAGAGGACAGCAGAGTGCCTGGTATTGCTTTTTTGCCCATGTATGGGGGAGTGGAAAATGGGGAAAACAACTCTGTGGGGTGGGCAAAATTATGAAAATAGCTGGAAGTTTCAGTTAAAACCTGCTTTGTTTTTGATTGAGCTGCCGTAGGCAGGTCTGGATCCAACTGAGGATCTATTTTGGTTCCTCCTTGTGAACAAACACTATTTCTGGAGTTTCTCTTGATCAGGATGTGTGCCAGCCCTCCTGCTGCTCAGCTTCTTACACTGTCGAGCTGTGGAGTATTGCTCATCCCTGGGAAGGGTCATGGGTGATCCTGAGCCCTCCTACACTTGTCAGATGAGGTGCTGAACCCCCCCATTGCCATCTTGTTAATTAAAAGCTGAAATAGCTGTAGGCCCCTTCCCAAAACTTAGAAGTGCATGGCCCAGCACTGGCAGAAACATGCTGTGCTAAGGAGGGATTTCCAGGGGGTTGATGCACCACATTAAAGAATTATAGCACTGATGATCTGGGGCTGTGTTTTGGAGTCAGCCAGAGGAAACAGCAGCACCAAAACCCAAAGGGCTTTGGTGAGAAAAGAGCCAACGGAAGATACTTATTTTACTTGCTGGCTGGCAGATGGTGTCTTGAGTTTCATTACTTCTGTGCCATAGAAATAGGGCTTGGAAATGAATAGGATGTGTTAAGAGCACTTTGGGTTCTTCACGAGATCATCTTTCTTGCTGGAATTCCTCCTGAGATGATTTGATTCAAAAGGGACAGTGTCACTCTTTGGCACTAGCAAGTGACAAGTGCAAGCTCCTCATTTGTCCACCAACACCTCATTTCTGCTTCCCAGGGTCTGAGATACTTCTATGCATGTGCTTTACTATGAATCCATCCCTAATCCCTGGGCCCTGGATAAAATCTTCTGCCTCTGCTTTTCCAGTGTCAGACAACAGACCCCCAGTTACGCTGCCAGCTCCCTTTCTTCCAGAGCTGTAGGTATCTGACAGAAGTGCAGGTGTCCATCTTGGGGCAGTGTCAGCTTTATTTGTGTGATAAACTCAGTGCTAAACTCAATCTCACTCTGCCTAGCTGTAAATTTGATAAAAACCATTCTCGCTCCCACACTTCCTTTGTGCTCACCCAGTGCTTTTCAAGTTGTACAAAGATTTAGTATCATTTACCTTGATTTCTGAGGACTGTGGAAAAGCCAAGTCAACACAAGCATCCAGCTGCGTTACAAACTGCAGCTCAGATCAGAGAGATGACCATTATGTAGGTTACATGTGTTCAAGCTGGAACTTCGCAGTAAATCTTGCAGAATTGAGTGAGACAAACCACTAGGTTAGAGATGGCATTGCACATCGGATCAGATCAAGCCAAGAATTAATATACCAAGATGTGATATTACATTATAGGTAAAGCACTGGCTGCTGTATTAAATATATTCAAACAGGTTCAAATCGGCCCCAATAGTGAAAAGTGAGTTATTCTCAGGCCCCTCTTCCCTGCAAGCAGCGAGGCTCCTGGTGGCTGCAATACTGAAAAATCAGTGTAAGAGAGAAGCCCCTTCTTTTTCTTATAAACTTATTTAAAGTTTTTATCCTGCCTTAATCCCACCAAATGCAGAATATAAGTATTAGTAAAACTGGGTTTTCATTGTCCTTTCCCTCCTCTACATCTGACTCCCATCCCATGAGGGGGTCCCATCCATGATTTATCTTTTAATGGGTTTGGGTTATTTCGCACCCAAAAATGAGTGAGGGAAGAGACAGCCCAATTTTGTGTGCACACCCCTTATTTTGGCAGTGCTGGTAGGACAGGGAGCCCCCCTCCATCCTTCAGGGTGCTGGGAGCTACAGACCTGAAAGCCCTGAAAAATATAGGGGGTGCTGCTGTGTGGCAGAGAGCTGGAGTGAGCAAGGCATCTTGGAGTTAGGGAAATATGCTCCTTTTTTTGCTTTGCACATAATCAGGCTAATTGCAGCTCTGTAGGATCTTTGAGGAAGGTGCTGTGTCCCCGCTGGCATCACCCTCTGCTTGGCAGGTGACATTTAGCACGGGCAAGAGAAACGCCTTAGTCTCTAAACAGCTCAGGGTGAGAGGATTTAGTAATTTTTGGTATTGTTTGGGTTTTAGTTCCTTTGCTGAAAGTGTCCACAAGGGGCCAGTCTGCTGATTATTTGGGGATGCAGGCAGTTATCCAAGGGGAGTTGGAACGAGCCCCTCCAAACTCCGGGATGGCCTCACAGCTGGTACCCAAAAAGCATCAGCTCCTGGCCTGACACACACCAGAGTGAAGGGCTCTCTAAATAATTATTTAAAGCCACCAGTCTCTCCTAGCATCCAGTCATTTCCTTATTGTGTAGCTACTTCATGGTTTTAATTAATATTATGATTATACAGCAGACGTGCTTCTCTAGCGTCTGTTGCTGTGGCAGCTAGACACTTTAATTACGGAGATTAAAACACAAACCGAGGACAATACAGAGTCGGTACGATGATAATTACCAGATTTGAGTATTTGTGGAGAACTGGCCACTTGAGCCCCTGAGGTTGATGGGTGAACACGTGGCACTCGGTGGCTTCTGGGCACCTGTGTCCAGGTGGCTGGTTGGGACAGGGGAGGGAGAGCGTGGAGGGCGCTCTGTCATTGTCACCTTCCTCAAGTGTTCCAGCTGTTGGAAGAATTGGGAAAGGAGCCACCTTTAACCTGGTGGGTGACAAATTTGGTCATCCAGGGTCAATACCCCAATTTAGGGCTTCAGAAGCTTTGTTCTGCTATTTATTTTTATTTAATCCTAAAGGGAACATTTTCTCATCTCTTACCAAAATGGAAATGCTGGAGGAAGGATTTTTAGTGTTTACTTCAAGGGATCTGTGAAATTCATTTCATGTTTAAAAAGTTGAAATATTAAACCAAGAATTTTTGCCTCTTTAGATGATTTTTTTTTTTTAGCTGTTTGGTGGGTTGAAACAGTTTCATATCTTTAATACAAATTTGTGAATATTCTGGTCCATCTCTGGTTTCATTTCAAATTTTGGGGAAGGGGGGAGATTGCTTGAAATAATTAATCTGGCTTTAAAGTCAGCCTGTAATTTAGGCTTGCAGATCCAGCCCAGGAAGCTTTCATGAGGCATAAGAATACTTGCCAGCCTCGAAATATGGTTAAATTATTTGTTTTTTTATTTTACAAAAAGAAATCTGTAGTTTAAGAATCTTTGTATATTGCTCTTGTGAGCTTGTAAATACCTTCTTTCTTGATACATGAGTGCACGTGTTCTTTCCACTTAATTTCCTGCTTGCTTGCCTGTGTGTTCACTTTTTAAACCGAAAGAACAGGATATATCTGCCCTTAATTCTTGGCCCAGAGGTCTGTAACAAATCTGTTGTTATCTGGCAGTTTGTAGCTGTCAGATGCTCGTGCAGTGGTCACTGGGAAATGGAAATGCTGCTCCTTTGGATGCAAAGGACCCTGATACTGCGGTCCAGCGCTCCCTGATTTTGCCACCCTGCATCCTCCAGCATCATTGCCAAGTCCCACTTGTCTCATGCTGTCACTCTGGCAGGGAACTGAGAGTCTTAATCATGTTAGGAACATGGCAGGTTAAACTCAGAGAGGAAAACTCAAAAGGGTCTCTGCAGAAGGATTTCTGACTGTTGAAAAGTGTCCCAAGCGATCCCCTGCCAGTGTTGGGAGACACCTGGGGTTGTCACCCGCAGTGCAGGGAAGGAAAACATTTCTTTTTTTGAAAGAATGCACCACTGAATTCATCCTTAACTAGGCAGAAATCAGGGACTGCCAGCAGGAGCTGACTGCAAACCTACAGAGTGACAAACAGACCAAACCCAGGCCATGCAGTGTCTGTGGTCTCTCTGGAGAGCTGTAGGGATGCTGTGTGCCAAGGTGGAACCAGCAGAATGAGCCTTCCCTTGCCTGACACCCTGTCCTCATCTACAGCAGCATTCCTGATTTGGGGCAAAGCTGCCATGGAGCACAGAAGGTGCTTCCCAGCCATATTCCCTTCTTCTGCTCGTTTCCCATATGTGGTAGGAAGGCAGATCTCTAATTGTTGCTTTGTCCCCATGGATCCTCTTAGGGAAACAAGCTGTTTCCCACGGGGATTTTTCCCTGTGTGTTTTCAGGAGTGGGTTTTTCCTTACAAGTTAAGGAAGGCTTTAAGGGAGGCAGCTGAATGTTTGGACTGAGGTCTCTCCAAGGCTGTGGGTACCTGGTTGCTTAGGGCAGGTGAAACCAGAGCTCTTCAGGCCATGCAATGCAGGTGATTTCATTGCAGGTATCTCCAGCCACACTGCAGAATTACACAGCAGAAAGCACATGGTGTCAATGAAGGACTCAGAGTTTTCCAAAATAATATCCCGGAAAGAACTTTCTTACCGGAGTTTTCCACAGTGCACCACCTTCTGCACTGGCTGCACGGAACTGTTGGCATCCCAGCATCCTTAACTCTGGGACTTGTGACATACACCAGCTTTTTCCATTTGCTGAGAGGACATCCAGGAGCTGATAATAAACAGCTCCTGAGGGACTGCTCCTCAGATTGTCCATGCACTGTCTCAGTTCCCAAATGTGATGGGTCGCTAATCATTCTGGTGGCATTAAAGCAATTAAGAACAGAAAAGCCAATGAAATGTTGCATTCCCATGAACTTAGTGGGGGCTTTGTCAAACACTTTAGTAGTGCCGGGATTTCATCCTGACTATTTAAACATTTAGAACATCTGAATTGCAGTTGAAAATTGTGTTAGTTAAATGCTTAAATAGATATTTAAGAGAGCAGGTGTGTGTGTGCACACATACAGTGACAGGCCACTCCTGGAGCTGCTGGTGTTGGCTCCATCAGACATGAGGGAAACTTCTGGCAGCTTCTTACAGAACCCCTCTGTGTCCCCCCTGCTGCCAAACCCTTGCCATGCAAACCCAGTAGGCTTTGTTACTGCCCCAGACTGGCGTGTCAGACCCCACTGGACAAGTGAATTCAGAGCATTAGCAGTAGCTTCTCTTCATTAACAGTCCTGTTAATTTGGGAGGCAGTAGTCATTAGAGTGTGCAAACAACAGCCATGTGTCTCAAGTGTTAGAGAAGTTCTGGATGTTTTGAGATGCCGAGCTCAGCCTTAACCTGTTGGCACTGCATGTCCCCAACTGGATGTCTCCCTTTAGGGACAGTGTTGAGAGGGAACCCACATGCCATCCCCAGGAGCTGCCAGGATGCTTCTCCACGCTGCCCATCTCTTGTAGCAGGCATACATAAGGCCAGCTAATTCTAAACCTTGCCTGCCTTCAAGATTCTGTTTCCAGAGTGCCCAGACTGACATTTGCTGCTGAGGTTTGACTCCAGGAGATCAATTCTGCCCCTAGTGCAGTGCCCACGTCCCCTGCATGTATGGAGGGAGAGGAGGGTAAATGTTGCAGTCCAGATGTACATCCTGCTTTAGCTGACATCTGTGATCCAACAGACACGGCATATGCCTCTGTTTCATTCAGCTCCCCTCAGCCCTTTAACAGTGTGAGTCCTAATTTCACTAAAAGTATGTCATTTCTTTAGTGTTTTGGGGGTTTGAATCTAGGACAAGAGTATCAGCAGAGAGCAGCAGGTACAGATATTCAGCCTGTATATCTTATCAGATATTCAAGAATGCAGTAAGAAATGTCAGAGAGAGCTTTCTATGAAATATTTAATTAACAGCAACAGCTACAGAAATGAAAAACAACATCCAGGCAATTACAGTGTTCAATAAAGCAGCTCTCAGAGGATGGAGCAGCAACGGATTAGTGACTGACTGGCATTTAAATATGTTATCAACCAGTTAGGGAGACCGGAGTAAATTTGCTCCCCTGGGGATCAAGCCAGTAGAAGTATTATAACTATATTATTGTTTCTCAGGGCAATCAATTGAATTATATGGTGCAGTAGTCTGGGCTGCTTGGCTGTTACTCCAGCAGCTGGTTACGTGAGTTGTTTCACAGAATCATGGAATGGGTAAGATTGAAAGGGACCACAGTGGGTCATCTGGTCCAAAATGGGCATTTATTCCACTGGCCATTAATCCAGTGCACTGAGTGAGATATCCCTGTCAGTTTGCAAACAGCCTGGTCTTGTTTAAAATCAACAATTTATGCATTCCACTTTTGGATTTTAAATGCAGACTGTGCTGGGAACTCTGTAATTTATAAAAGGGGTGGAATATGCTAATCTTTGGATGTTAAATTAGAGCACAATGAAGAATTTATGTTATCCTTACCTCCAGGGCCAAGTATACGCCGAGCAGGCATAACTAGTCTACCCCTGGTAACGCCTTCTTATGATCATGTAAAAGTGTGGATGGCTTCACTGATTGGGGGGTTTTGCTGTTATAGATTTTGCATTAAAAAAAAAAAGAAAGCCCTGGAATAAATAACTGTGCTTTTAATATGATGGATGAGATAAAATTCCATGAACTGCAGCCATACTTCATTGTGGGCTAATGCATTCCCTTTGCA
Source organism: Dendrocincla tyrannina (assembly GCA_035047865.1). Lineage (NCBI taxonomy): Eukaryota > Metazoa > Chordata > Aves > Passeriformes > Dendrocolaptidae > Dendrocincla > Dendrocincla tyrannina. The sequence goes on from JAWWMP010000005.1 coordinate 3,582,707, forward strand.
CACACGTACAGACTTGCTAATGCAAACCCCCGTTCCATGGTGAAGCTGACCAGGAGAGGCACAGTGTGCACACCAGAGCACACGGGTGCAGCTGTAGGTGAAGTTCTGCTGGTGGAGTCCATTGCTTCTCTCTGGCTCTTGGTAGAGTACAGTTTGCAAAGTTGGACCTAACAAATAGGGTTTGTATTGATTTATATCTGCTGCTGACCAGTTTGGCAAAGCAAATGAAAAGGAAAGAGCGTCCCTTCAATAAATAACTGGTCCAGACCACCCAGTGTATGAGGTAAAGGACAGCCAGAGAGAGTGTTTTGGTAAGGATCCATGTGTCTTTGATGTTGTCCATTTGTTCTTTAGAGCAGCAAGGCTCCTGGGGTGCCTGTGCAGCCAGTGTTGTAACAGGCTCTTTTTCATAAAGAGACACAGAACAGCAATGTTATTGTTATTTTTTTTTCCTTCCACTGCATTCCTGTATATTCATTTCCCCCCCACCCCACAACTCCTTTATTCTCAGTTTCTCTTCCCAAGTTAAGAGCAACCTTTGCCCTGAGGACATTGGGAGCCAATGTGATGATCCAAGACAGAGCAGCTACCAAAAGGGACACCACTGTGCCTGATTTCCTTCACTGTGAGTGCCTGTTATTGATGAAGGGAAGGGAGGAAGAGCCCTGGATAAATCAAGCTGCTGAAACCCCAGGTGTCTGGAAGTCCCCTGGCATAGCTAAACCATTTTCCATTAATGACCGGCTTCTTTATGGTAGAAGAAAAGACTGCTATTAAAACACACAGGGGGCTAAGTACATTCAATACAGTTAAAAATATTAATTTGAAGACTGGGAAGCTCAGGACAATATAGTCAAACAAAATAATGCATCAGCACGAACACACTGATGTTCATGACCAGACAGGAAGACCATTACACACAAGCACATTGTGTTACTGCAGCTCCCCTTGAATGCTGAGGGTACAAACCACAAGTGTTCCTGGTGCAGTGGTGATGACATCCAGGGCAGGTCACTTGGGTGGCAGGGTCTGATCCACCTGGCAGGAGAGGACCTTAAAACTCCTCCTGTTGCTCACTGCTGACCAGCTTGTTGTGAAGAATAGAGGGGTTATCGTGTGTTGCCTTATCTTGCAGATGCCAAGATATAAAATATATCACTGAGTAAGAAATCCTTTCCTAAAAATGGACTGTGTGCCACATTTTGTACCTGAGAAATGGCCAATGAAGGAAAAAATGGGATCAGCTGCCCTGAGATGTTTCTGCTGGAATGAAATTTGGGATGAGATAAAGTGCAGACTGAAGAAAGTGCATTTTTTTTCTCTCTGTTCCCACTGCACTGATTGCTGAGATGTTTTGAGGGTTCCCAAGCCCCCCTCAGCGGTCCCATAATTCCATATCCCAGCAGGGAGAAAGGGGCAGTGCTCAGGCAGGTGAGAAGCTCATGGAAAAGCTGTTTTTACCTCACTTAATCTGCACATTCCCCATTGAAAGGGGCAGAGTGGGTCCACTCCAGTATCTGACAGAGACACCTTGCAGAAAACTTGTCAACATGGAATGAATTCCTGCCATGGAAGTCATGAGGTGACCCTTTAAAATTAAATAATAAGGATCAAGTTGCTTGACACTCATGTGGTTTTCCCTCTTACCCCTGTAATGCAGAGAAGTGAAGGAAGCAGAACGAGAACAAGTAAGATGTTCTGAATAACAGAAGTCTAGAGTTAATTAGTGCTCAGAAAGTGGTTTGAAGATGAAAAGCACTGCTGCTAAGTGTTATTAATAGTGGAGTAACCCTGCTGTTAATTATAAATAACAATAATGCTACGGAGCAGGCTACATGCAAAGATCTCAAAATGCTTTTGAAATATGAATCAGTGATTTATTCTGATACTTGAAATGGGAAGAATGAGGCATTGGGGCATGTAACAACTTGTTCCGTTAAGGTGTTAAATACAGAAACAGAGGAGTCCAAGGCTGCACTGCAGATCTCAGACCTGCATTTTGCAGGTGTAACTCCTGCAGGCTGTTCCTGGGCTGTGCAGTGCTGGGCACTCTGACCTCCCTTCAGTCCCACAGGGCTCTCTGTGCAGAGTATTACCCAGGAACTGAAAAGATCTGTACCTCTGATTAGTCTCCTCTGATGTTAGGAAGTACAGGGAATCCTGGCAAGTGTAAAATGGACAGAGTGATGCAGCTGCAGTGCTGTAATTCCCCTGGAAGCAGCCCTGGGATCCCAGCCTTGCTCTACACATCCATTCAGTGTTGCTTCTCCCTTCCATGCTTTCTTTCAGCTTGGAGTGATGCTGGGCTGATCTCTCACACAGAGCTTTCCCAACTCAGGGCCTGGTACTTATTCCTGGAATTCTGCAAAACGAAGTCTGCAGGTGAAGTGAATTCAATCAAGGCTGAGCAAACAGTGACTGAATTTCAATCAGAGATGCCAAGCACGCTCAAGGACCCTCTTAGTTTTAGGGAATGGCAATGTGAAAGTGAAATGAAAAGAACCAGCTCCTAGCATGAAAAGAGCATCCCATGTGGGCCTTGCACTCTCATTTCTCGTGGTTAATAGATATTGGCTGCTGTGTTGGTTTGCCTCTCATCAACCCCTTTTTAAATGGGGGTTTTTAGTTCTCCAGGTAATCTCTTCCCGGGAAGGAGGGTTCATTTGTTTGCTGTTATTGTCATTAACAGTGCAATCTTCAGTCCTAATGCCGGTGTGTCTGTTTTGTGCTTCCTTAGGGTAGCTGTGAAGCACTTCTCCACTAAGCCAGGACTGCCTGTGTTTTCATATCTGACTGCAGACTAGTGTGTATTGTGATCAGCTGCTAAGAGAGCAGATTAGCTGAATCACAGCAGTCTCCGAACAAGAAATATGACAAGGGGTTTTTTGTTTTCTTCTTCAGTTGATGTTAGACCCTTGTCTTTTTATACTGGCAATAATCACTTTGTGTTGTTCTTTTATTATTGCCATTTCTGTTCCAAGATGTCGAACTTCAGAGTCCTAAAGCGCTTCCTTGTTTCATCTTCATGGCCATTCAGAGTGTTTAATGGACTTACAAGCAATCAAGGCTTCCATCTTCCTTGAATGGAGCTTTTGTTGGAGTCAATCTGCTTGCACAACTGGGATCACAGGTGTACACAACCTTTGCAGCAGTGGTTCTTGTACTCCAGACCAAACTTACTTCCCCAGATGTTATTTCGAGAGCAACCAGTATTATTAATGTACAGTTCAGCAAAATGTTGACAGAACACAAAGCATAAAACACCTTGCACTGAAACTCCAAACCCAATTAAATGGGCTAATTCACCTACTGCTTAATTGGCTGGAAGCCATGTGAGTAATTACGCCACTGACATCTTCCAAAATGATATTCTTAATTGTTACATTTATTTGCATCACAATGAAATACCCACATCCCAGCCCGGCACGCCGAGCTCCTCCTGCAGCAGCAGCGAAAGGCAGCTTTGCATTTCACAGGGTTGCCTCTGTGGAAACGTCGATTGGCGAAGCAGCGAAGCAGGGCCCCTGGGAACTGGGGCAGGAAAATGCAAACTTGGTCTGTTTATTCCTGAACATATGTAGCTTGTTATTGTAGGACGGGGTGGCTTTTATTGTAGCACGCAGCGGAGACGCCTCTCCTTTCTGTGTTCCCTCTCTGTTATTGTTCAGTGAAAGGCAGGAACGTGGCAGGGCGAGGCGATATTGGTTGTGCTTGCAAACTGCAATATCGTATCACACTCCAGAGATGTGGCGTTTCTATTCGCTGCCATAAATTTAGTGCGTATTTTCTTTCCTCCATAAAATATCCCCCTCCTTCTTTATACAAATAATGTCATTCCAAGGAAAATGTATGCAGAACCACTTTACAGAAACCCTCTATAAGCACTGTTTGGTCTTGCTGTGTAGATCTACTCTCTAATTGCTTTGAATTTACTTTATTGCAAGGCTGGGGATTGCTTTGAAGTGATTATGAAAGAATAAGCAGGCTTCTGCAAAGGGAATTTCGGAAAGAAAAAGCTTTTAAGAAATCCTATTTTGAAGTTCCAGTTCCAGTGGGTCCCTGGTTACTAAAATATAATGCCAACACATTCCCTTCCCTTCGTTTTCTTTAATGGCAAACTCTTCGTCATTAATAGGACTTAGAGTGGCATGAAAATTGTTTCTTGAGATCATTTTCTAGCCATGTCATTTTGTTGTAGGGGCCCACAGTATTACTGTGTTTATGGCTTTTGGAAAGTCCTTTATATGCATTCAGGAATATTTTCATCCTTCTCACAAGAGCTTTACCCAGTCCTAACCCTCTTCCAAAACACAATAGACACATGATGGGTTTGCTGGGTGTGTGATATCTTCTTTCTGAAGTACATGGCTTAGATACAGAGTTCATCTGACTGTCTGCTCGACCAAAAGAAATGGAATGCTGAAAATAAGGGCTTAGATGGGGCAGGTTAGTGTTATTTAAAAAATAATGAAAAAAGGAAGTGAAGATTTGGGCTAGAATTTTTTATATTCATGAGCAGTCTGGAGAGCCAGGTAAATGCTGCAAAGTCCGATGACTTTCTAGGAAAGAAAAAGGGGGGAGTTTTATATTTTTCAATGTATAATTGGTTAGAGATTTATATAAAACCCCCAAACCAGTTCCACCAGTCTTTCTATGTATCCCAGCAGGAACATTAGGGGATGACAAGGAAGGCAGGAAAATCAGCCCCATGATGTTTTTAATTCAGGCCTTAGGAACAGTGGGATTCCCAGCCAGCATTCCCTGCTAGAAACTCTGCTGCAGTCATTTATTTATCACCAAACTCAGAATTTCCACCCATGCATAGAAGATATGTTGCTTTTCTGACACAAAACTAATAACATCTGCTCTTAATTAAACATTAATAGTAACAAATGGCCGCCTATCAGGTTTTTATCCCCTGTCAATCTGAACATCTTCTGGAGGGTGGATTTCTTACCCTGCCTCACTTGGGGCCCCCTGAACTCCAGTGATCCAAAAGCATCACCATTCCAGGCCTGCCCAGGGCTGTGTGGGTCAGATGTGGGTGCTGGACACTCAGAAAATGAGTCACCCCCATTATTTGGAGGAATGAGGCAGAACAGAGATAAACCCCCTGCCTCGTGGTGCTGAGGAAGGTGTGCTCAGGGATGTGCTTGGATATAACTGGTTTGATGCTGGCTTGGGTCTCCTGTGCTGAAGTTTAATTTTAATAATACTTATAGGTTCTCTTATGTGAAATGGGTGTTTGGGAAATGTGTATCAGGGAGAAATTGGCTCTGGTAGTGAGAAAAGGAGCAGGCGTGGCTGACGGTCCCACAGCAGGACAACTACAGCGAGGAAAGCTGCGGGCGCAGAAGGAAGCGAAGAGTTTCTGTGGTACATAAGCATTAAATTTGTGATAAGTCATAGTTTCTCTGGGAAAAATATGTTCCTATTCAGGCAGCTTGTGGAAAAGTTACAGTGTGTTGTAAGAGGTTTGTAACCTGCACAGCAGCTCCTGCTGGGGTGGGTGAAATTGGGCTGCTCCCACTTGGGCCGTTGCCTCCCAGGTGAACTCTCCTGGTCTGGCTCTCCATTAATTTTTTTCCTCCTGCACAAAGACCAGGCACCTTTCCCCCTTTTCATTCACAGTCTGTCTCTACAGAAGTCAATCAAACGGCCTCACCTGTAACTCACTTCAAACACCAACTTCAAAACCACCAGTTCAAAGAATTTCGGTTTATTTGCTGGTTTTGCAGTAACTACGGCCTAAATAATTAGCTAATACCTTTTAAATATGTGTTTGAAAGATTATGGTTTAAATCCCCAAACTGTGTCATCATTTGGAAACAAAGTCTCCTTAAAATTGCAGAGCCAGCAGAAAGCACAGGAAAGCTCCAGATGGTCCAGTAGTTTGGGGTTTATTTACAGTAAACCACATCCTTCTCCTCAGCCTTTTATCTCGGTGAGCAAAAGGACAGGGGCTTGCTGGGAGCTCTGTGAGGTGTCTGAGTTCTTCTACCAATCCCCAGGTGAAAAAAGCCAGTCCTGGTGCCCCAAAACCAGCTGGGAGAGCCCAAGGACAGATGCCCCAGGCAGTGTCAGTGCCTGACACAGCTGACCACATCTGTGTCACATCTGCCAAGGGCGGAGCTGCTGGTGGTGAGACACCTCTGAATTTTTTATTGTTACCTTTTTTTTTCACCCTTGAGTGTTTGTTTTGAGGATCTTGACAACAGCACGTTATTATTTTACAATCTGTGACTTTGAAGGTAGAACTACAAAAGAGATTTGACTGAAATATTTGGGGTATTTGCAGCACTCACATCCCTACTGTGGCTCAGCTCTGCTTTCTCCTCTCTCCCCAACAGTCTCAGTTTTCACCCATCAGATGTTGCCCTAGATCAGAAGCAAGCCCTGTTGTCCATCTATGCAGAGATCTGTGGAGAACATCTTTTTGGGTCTCCCAGCACAATTTTTGTCAACTGTGTTTTCCTTGTATGCTTGTTTGTGCTCCAGCTGGGCCTTCTGTGCCTTGTACAGAGAAGCAAACCCTGCCAGCACATTACATTATTTATAAGGCAGAGATGCTATCAGATCTCACTCAGGTTGGAAGAGACTCCGCTTTCAAATAATTACAGAATTTACATTTATGTGTTGCCTCTCAGGGAGACCTTGAAGCGCAGTGTGGAGTGTCGGGGTGGAGCTGGGGTTGTTAGTTCATTGCTGAATAGAAATCAAATTGGTCAGAGGGGGGCAGGGGAGTGAATCCCCCAGTGGTGTCCGACTGCCAGAGGGTGTGAGGAGAGTTTAGGTGGAGGATACAGAGACCTGGAAAGAGCCCTGGACTGGTGTGTGACCAGTGTGGACTCAGGCCTAGCTTTATTTACCATCTCAAAGAGTTATTAATTGCTGTGGAATTCCTTATGCAAAGCACACTGGGACTTAGGTCCAGCCTACAAGGCAGTGATGTGGTTGTGACAGAGAGAAGGGCTTGGCGTGGCGTGGGGTGAACTCAGGGCTGCCCCCACGGGCTGGTCGTGGCCAGGCTGCTTCACAGCCCCTCTGTTAATGGAGTGTTCCTGTTTTAGCCATGACTTGGCATCTCTCTGGCTTCTCAGCAGGGACAGGCACAAGCTGCAGTTTCCTCCAAAGTTCATTTCATGGCAATGTTTGTAACATATGCCTGTCTCTAGGAACGTGTTTGTTGGAAGGAGGGTGTTCTGGAAGGATGCAAAAGATCCATATTTTAAGCACAAAGCCTAGTGAAGAACTTAATTTTAGAGCATTTGCAAGTGGAAGAAGAACTCTACTCCTTCTTGCCTTGGCACAACACAGCACATCAGTTAAGCAGCTTGGAAAAGGAGATTGACTCGGTGGAGAGGTCCCAAGTCACACCCTTTGTTCTTCGGAAAATCATTTTTATACAGGAAGCTTTAAAATAAAATAAAAAAGATGAGTGGGGGGAAAGGCCCAGGAATGCCAGGAACGGGATGTCAAGACAGGTCTGATTTGAGGTAACCTGGGTTCTTGCTGTAAAGGCTGTTCTGCTGCTCTGCCCCCGTGCTGGCACCGTTCTCTTGCGATATCGGAGCAGGGGTGTCTTCACCTGGTGTAGCCAAAACACTTTTGGGTTCTGCTGGTTGAAGCCTCATGTTGTGGCTGATATAAAAGGCTCTGATTTAAGATCATGAGGGACCTTTGTGTTTGGTGCAGCACAACCAAACAGGAGGGACAGTTTGAAGAGGTGGCAGAGTCTGAGAAGATACCATTGTTCAAGCTGGCTGAACGAGCTGCGATATTTTTGTTGGCGATTTCTGATCAGAGTTATAACTAGTGCCTTTGAAAAGCATACAGAACTCCTAAATACTGAAAATTAATATTGTACTGATGGACCTGCTTGAACAAACATACTAAAAAATGTGCTCTCTGTCACGGCAAGCTGAAAAAGCAGATGGCAGTCGGAAGCTGAGCAGCATACAGAAGTTTGAAATTTTAAATTAAATCAATTTGAAGCTTTGTTTGTGCCTAAGGCAAGCTTTCCCCTCAGATGAAGGAGAGTGGCTAGCTGAACTCTTTTACATGGGCTCTGGTTTGGAAAAGGCTGCTGGAAGATTTGAAATCCTCTGCTGCATTAGCCTGGATTAACAGCAGAGTAGAAATAGCACATTTGGGTTGGTCCCGGGCAGGAAGCCTTTCCAAAATTGCAAACCCCTGTAATGAGATGGGCACACAAGAGGGGCTTCTGCTTTCCCACAGCGTGCCATAAATATTCAGATGATGATGGCGTGTGTTTCCTGTGCTCCACGGAGATGGGAAGGGATGACTGGAGCAAGAAAGAATCCTGAAGCAAATCTACACACCGTGTTGTTCTGCTACAATAAATCAACCTGTGCCCTGATTTAAACATCTTGAACTGTTTTGACTTTCCCCTGAGCTCACAGGAGATCGTGGAGCAGAGCAGGGAAGTGGCTCCATGGGCAGAATTTTGCTCTCTCTGTCTGAGAGTAAGATGGGAAAGGCTGGACCCTGAGGTTCTTATTTTTACTTACTCAGTACTCTCCCAGATTTTAATGAGAGCTTTACCTGATAAAAACTACATTTTATCCCAGGCCAGGAAGAGATTGCTGTCTCTTGCAGAATCATAAGCCTTTTTCTGCTCTCTTCCAGCTTTTTGATAACTGTGCTTTCTCTGTAGCTAACCAGCTTCATGTGGGGACCCTCAGAGCAGGTCTTGGGCTTGTGCTTCTTGGCCACCAATTGCCACGTTAGTTCAGTGGTGAAAAGTTACTTTATTTCTGCTGCTTTAGTTTTTGGCCTCTGCTTTCTGCAAATCAACCCAGTTAATTGCATCTGTACTCAAGTGTTGCTCTCCAAACCTTCCACTGATAGTTTGTGTGATTCCTTCCCTGGCCAGCAGTGTTAAAACCACATTCCCAGAGATTTTGTCAGCCCTGGAGCCTCAGACCTGCTCTGAGGTGGTGGCTGTGCAGCTGGTTTTGAGAGGATACATAATGCACAGAAGGGAAATACTCATTGCAGCAAAGCACAAGAGTCAAGAGACATTAAAAGGAAATCAGCTTAATGACTTTTAATTTTACAGAAAGAAAAAGACATAGTAGCAGGATTCTCAAATGATGGCTGAATTCTCAGCCAGCCTTTCAAATCCACGAGCCAGTCTGTTCTGGCTCCTTCCTTAGGGATGCTGCTCTGCTGATAGTCCATTTGCTCAGGATGAGTGGTTGTTGCTGCAACAACCAGCAGTTTCACCTGGAATCCACTGTCAGTATTAACTACACCTTTATCCAGGAATGCAGATGTTGAGATCACCAAAAATGAAAGACCAGCCCTCGTTACTGCAGTTCTGATGGGCAGAGGTGTGAAGGAGAAGGGTGGGACACCCAAGGTGGTGCTGCTGCTGCACAGCCTGTGGCACAGTCAGGGTGTAAAACCTCTGGGATGAAGAGAAGTGTGGGCTGTCCAAAGGAAGGACCAGGTGTGGTTCCCCCATCAGGTACCAGGTTAGACAAGGCGCTGCTTTACCTGTTGAGCCCTTGGCATTGCTGTGGCTGCAGAGGGAGCCCGTGCTGAGCTATGTCCCTGAACACACCCTTTGCACAGGGCTTACAAAGGGGGACAGGTGGGTCACAGGCTCCATTTGGATTTTCCCCTGTGGTATCAAACACACTGTGTTTGTACAGAGACTTGCTGGAGCCTGCAGCTCTGTGAGGGGGGTGTGTTGTTCCCACTGCACAGAGGGGAGCTGTGAGCTCAGTGCTGCGATGGGTGACCCAAACAGAGTGTCCTTTAACATCCCTTGACTCCTATGCTTGGTTGAACTGGGTCTCTCTGTGCTGTGGGGCTGTGGCAGCCCCACCCTGTGACCTTGGGGCTGTGCACAGCCTGTGTCCCCCAGCAGTCACACACAGCTGGGTGTGGTGGGCTCTGCTTTACCCTGCACACACCGTGGGTCACTGCTGCCATTAACATTTTCCTAGTGCTGTGCAGCTTTCTCTGTGTCCTGTGGGTCAGAGTGCACGGGCTGAGCAGCCTGGCCCCAGTGCTCAGTGTCACTGGTGTGTTCAGGACATGCTTTCCTGAGCACTGATTATTATTCTGCCTAATCCCAGGGCTCCACTGTAGTGAAGCACTCGGCATCACTGCCAGCTGCACTAACTACCAACCAGCTGGCAAAGGACAGGGAGAGGAAACTCAGAGAGGGAGAGAGACCACGTTAGGAAAAAAAGGATATTTTAGACCCAAGTGCATTCTTTTTGGCAGTCCAGCTCCAGAGAGATCAGTGCTTTTTAGTAATAATGAAGAAATACAGCTCGTGGACAAAAGAGTAGCTGGGCTTGGCTTTCCCTTCATCCATAAATTCCAGTGACTCAGTTTGGCTTTAACAGTCTTATCTTTTTGAGGGCTTTTTATAGAAATGGCAATTAAAAATGGGCAGAGGAAGAAAATTGTCCTCTTTCTATCTTTTGTCCTACTCTCCTGCTCTCTCCCAATGTGCTTTGCAGTTGGAAGAGCTTCAGCAGGCCCCATTCAGCTGGGGGGCACCACAACTGCTGGAGAACTGGGAAATCCTCAGCCTGGGGAGCTGCTACTCTTTTGGGAATTTCTTCTGCTGTTCCAGCTTTTTGGTCAATATCACAGTATTTTCCTTCTGTAATCCCATGTGATTTTTTTTAAAAATCTTCCTACCTGGAAACTGTGGAAGAAAAACAGTTGGTTGTTTTCAGTGTTGGGCATCCAGGTGAGGGTTTGGAATGAGAGGCATGTCCTGAGCTACTGGGATTTAGTCTTCTTGCACGGAGCATTGTAAGCCTAAGGTCTAAGAGTGAAGGAAATATTTGGGATGTGGAGTTCGAGGTGTAAAATTACCCCTTGAGCTGTGTATCTCACCTCAGCTGAAGATCTGTATCGTTTAGTAGTGGCTCTGGCTTCTCCAAAGGCTCTTGCACCCATCTTGGATTGAGGTCTGTTTGCAGATCTTTGATTTCGGTGTACCTTGAATGTGAAGAATCAGAACTTGGCTGTGGCTTTAAGCTGGGTGTTGCTTTGCTGTGTTTGTGTGATGAATGAACCTGGCTGCTGTAGCTCCACTGCAGTGCTGTCTCCCAGCCTTCAGAGGTATAAACACACTTAGAAACGTAGCAGCCAACTGCATAAATCTTCAGTTGTGTTTGCATCTGGCTACCCTTGGATATCCAGATCTAATTATCTTCAGATAATTGAAAATAATACATCAATACACTGCAATATGAATAAAAAGGACAGGGCTTTGGGAAGCCTCAAACCCATCCGTTGTGTGGTGAGAGATGCACGTGCCGTGTGTTCCTGTGTGCTCCAGGCCAACTCTGCATCCCTGGGGAATGGTGCATCGAGTTCCCCAGGGAGCAGCTCCCCTGCCCCAAAAATGGTAGCTATGTCTTCTTTCTTTTGTGTGTCAGGAATATGTGATTGTGTTGTCAGCACGTTTTTTGTAATGAAAAGCAAATGGTATCCAATATGTCTGGGAGAAAACGTGCAAACAACAGCAAAATTATATGTTGTTAAAAAAAAGCTCTGTAACTTGTTTGCTGTCAATACAGCTCTTAATGACAGGGTGCGAGGGAAATGCACCTGGAGATCACTGCCTGTGTGCAGGGATACGTGTGGCACTGCAATCTATATGACTGTTTAGGAACCATACCATGAAAAATGAAGTTGCAGATATTGGATCCGCATCTGCAACGTTTCATGGAGTCAAAGACTTGGTAAGGACTCGGGTCTGCAGGAGATGGGCAAATGGAGAATCCGCAGCTGGTGTCTTCAGAGGGAAGCCACAGACAGTTCTCTGAATCACTGCTGTGCAGTTTGCTGTAATTTCAAGTTCAGACGTGGAGGGTAATGTCCTAAATCACAAGTCTGAACAGGGAAAAAGTCAAACCAAATAGAATCAGTGTGGGTGTGTGTTAGTGTGTGTGTCTGTGTGTGTAGGATAGGTCCAGGAAGAGCCTTCCCTGTTTTATTTTGCAGTATTCCATTAGCTTTGCCCAAGGAAGCAGCCACTGCAGAGAATTTCTCCTCAGCCCAGAGTTGGTTTTAAGTGCCCATGTTATTCAATGTAACTTGGAAAATGGATTTTGTTTCAAAAGCTGTCTCATTTTATGAAAGATTATGAATTCTTTGCCGTTCCTGTTGCCAGCAGAATTAGTTGTTCTTGCTTTGAAATCAGCTAGGAGGCATCTGGAAGGAAATCTCAGTGTATCTGAAAGTCACAGCAGCATTCCCATTGACTTCACAAATGTCCAATTCCTCCCAAATATGAGGAGTTACTGCCTGCATCCAGTACGTATTTTACATGAAGATCTAGTCATGCTAAACCTTACCCATGCAGTGGATTTTTGCAAGGAGTAAATAAAAAAGGGAATGAATACTTGAACAGAAGCTCATGGACCTTGATTGAATGACTGCCCATAAATATTTGATGCCAATGTTTGTCCTGCTCTTACAGAGTCTCTTAAAGAGTTTTTCCTGTGATCTCTACTTGACTATTCTGTTCTCCTTCCCCCCTCCCATCTACTCATCTCTGTTCCAGGTGTTAAAATGTGCATTTCAAAGTGGAGCTTCCCTTAAAAATGGGGATAGTTTAAAAATAATAATAATTAAGAAGCTGCAGACTGTTCATAGGAGAATGTTTTCAATAAAAAGCTACTAACCTCTGCATCTGCCCTCCCCAGCCTTGTGCACATGATACCAATACTTCTCAGTAAAGCCCAGTTTTACATAATTACCCCCAAAACTATCCATGTCTTACACACATCTGCAAGTTCCTTGAGGTTGTATTGATTCCCTGTTTATAAAAACATTGTGGGGGTGCGAAGGTTTCTCTCCTCATCCCTGCTGGAAACCATCACATCACCCCCAGGATAAATTCTGCTGGGAGGGGCCAGTCCAGCTCACCTCCAAATTCACTTGGGGTTCCTGCTGCCTTCTGGGGCTCTGTTTCTGACCTCTCTGCTGGTGCCTCAGAGCTCCCATGGAGCTAAAAGAGATGCCCACCTACCAGCCTGTACCCTGCAATGAGCAGGATGCAAGGGGGAATTGGGATGCAGAGTGGGTTTTTTAAAATTGTTCTAACTTTGTGTCTTTATTTAAATAGCTTTTTGGCATGAAAGGTTTGCTGTTGCATGTATTTCTGGGCAAGTCAGGGCTTTTTGGTGAGAGCAGCTCACAGGAAACGCTGAAGTGTTTAATGTTTTTAGCGGGATGTTGCTATAGTTGGTGGCCTTCCCAATCAGGAGTGACATTAACGAGGGAACTGGTCTTAAGGACGTGTGCCATTTCCCAGTGAACTCTGAGTGGCATCCTTCCACGCTCATTTGGAATGTACAAATGCAAAAATGTGAAAATTAATTCAGAATATCTTTGTGATCATTTTTGAATCATTAAAAACTCTGTCATAGGCTCTTTCGTGTCGTGATTCCACCCCTATGACCACTTTCTTTTCCATGGCAAATTGTAGAGCGACCTTAATCTGTGGTCCTGAAAGAATAGACTTTTAAATCAAAATAAGCGTAAGGGGGGGCGGGGGAAAAAAAAGGAGCATATTAATTGCTCCTGCTTCCTACACAGTTTTTTTCCCTTCTCTTTCCTTCAGGCATTCCTTGCATAAAAATATCCATTCACCAACTGTTCACCAACTGTTCCTCTGCTCATTGCCCTACCTTAGATTTCATTTTAAGACACCAGTGAATATTTGCTCTTCAGCCTCACTGTCTTTGAAGTTTTCTGCAGGGTTTTAAAGGTTGCAGTTTGAGGATACACCAGACAGTGGTGGTGAGTTAACAAGCACTTTCTGGCAGGGGCTTCTGGTGTTACTAAACTGAGGCTTTGCTGAAACCCTTCCTGGAAACGTTGCCCCGATTAACCCAAGAGCGACGGTGCGTTCCTCGCTGCGGCATCCCTCGGTGGCTGAGTCCTTCTCGCTCCTATCCTTCAACTTTTGGCACTTCCTAGCCACTTCTCTCATCATCCTAAGATCGGGGGTGACTTTTCATATTTAGAGTTTGATTTTGGGAGGAGAGGAGACCCTACATATTCACCTTGTGGATTTCAGTGGTGTTTATTTTAGCACAGAAGTCACAGGACTATTTGGGATGGACGGGACATTAATGATCGGTCTCGTTCCAACCCCCTGCCCTGGGCAGGGATGCCACACGCTAGATCAGGTTGCTCAGGGCCCCATTCAGCTTTGTCAGTGATGAGGAGACACAGGAGGGGGTTTGTGGGCTTTCCGTGGGGTTCTGGATGCAATTGGGTCTCTGGGCATCCCAGGGGTGAGCTGGGCAGGCAGCAATGGTCATGGCAGGCAGCACATCCACTTTGCTCGAGGCAGGAGTGGCACAGGACACGAGGCAGTGACCTGGGGTAGAAGGCAGGAGCTTTCAGTGACAACAAACTTCAAATCCCACCCGTGCCCCATTATTTATATCCTGGTTTCCCTATAGTTATTTACATTGTTTTCCCCTTTGGAAACAGAGAGGCAGATTGAAAACTCAGAGTGTATCTATAACCATTAAAGTAGATGTTCAGCCTCTAACAACGAACTCTTGCAACCACCTGCTAAATTATGCACAAACACACCAATTCCTTGAAGACTGGGGACAGGTGTAATAAATATCCTCTGTTACCAGCCAGGGGGGTTGACTCTGTAGTTTCGTTTCTCATTTCCACATGGTGGGCCAGGTGGTCTCTCCTGGAAGGTAGCTGAGATGAACAAGGCATTAGGGAGGCAGAATTAGTTATGTTTTCAGAGCCTTCTATTAAACTTCTAGGGAAAATAGTTATCAGAATGACATACACTGTACACAAACCTGTTTTTTTTTTTTCCTGGGAGTGGGGCTGGAGAACTGTGAAGCCATCAAAGTGTTTGGGCTGTGCTTGGAAAAGGAGGGGCAGAGGAGCAGATGCTGGTTGAACTCCTGCTCCATCATTCCTGCTTTTCCTGCCCTTTCATTTTGAGGGGCTCCATCATCATTTAGATGCCTGTGACAGCTTGTCTTCTAATGACAACATAGGCACAGGAATGGGGTGAGACCCAAGGTCCATCCATTCCAGTCTCTTGTCCCTGACAATATTCATTACGGTCTTTCAGTGGAAAAAGTCTCTTAAGAGCCGTGCAGGAGGGAGATACGGAATAATGTGATTCCCTGTGTGGTCCCTTTGGATCTATAGTACTTAGAGACTGACCTAACCCCGGAGGCCCAGGGGTTTATATCCCTTCAGGGGGTTTTGCTGACATTAATTATGACAGTGCTGGACATCAGGGTGGACATGTTTGGTCTTTCTGAGGATTTTCTCCTCTTTCCATTCCTGGAGACACGTGGTCCGGTACCTTGTTTGTCTGAGTGGAGCAGGGTGTGCTCCTCACAAACCAGGGAATTACAAGGGCTTGAAGGGACATTGCAAAAGGACTGAAGCGTCCTCTCCTCATTATTCTTTCAATAGTATAATATAATTTATAATGTAATATTCCTGATTGTAAATGACCCAGGTTTTTATGATGGAGCCCGGAAGAACTTGCAGTGCGGGTATTTGGACATTTTCTTGTGTCTTTCAGCTCTGTGGATTATTCAATATATTTCCTTATCTCTCTAATGTAGGGGCTTTTATAGAGCCCCTCAAAGGAACATTAATATGCTCCACACAGAGATTATTTTATGTGCAGAATGAAATCCCTTGCACCTCTACTTTTTCCGCCATTGTTTTTAAACCCCCAATATACAGTGGTAATTTTGGAAAGCTCTTAAAAGAATAGGTGGGATTTGCTCATAAATCAGCTGTGCTTTGATCTGCCTGTTTAGTTCCTTAAGACTCTAAAAGGTGATATTTCCCTATTTTTTATTTTCCCAGCATTCCACTTACACAAATGGCATGAGTGTGTAAGAATCCTTAGGATTTTGAGGCTCAGTTTCATTTCCAGTGTTTGCTTTCACCTTTGCTGTGCCTGTGCCGAGGTTTTGGATGCACCCCCTTATTGAGCCACGTCCTCCCCCAGTGACTTACCACAGTCACTTACGTCCTTCGTGCTAAAGGGTGTAAGTGGCAAATGCAGCCTCTGTAATGAAACACAGGAAATATTGCTGTAATATTTGAGATGCTTCAATTTGGAGAACAAGCAGGCAGGGTGTGGAATTTTGGGTTTATTTATTGTGTTGCTCTTTTTGCCTGTGCCGGGAGTCTGTAACAATGTGCTGTGCTGTGGCACTTTGATTTAGAAGAAGCTTTACTTCAGGAGTGTAATTGCCCTTTCCTTACCATTAGTTCATTCCCACCACGTGGGGAACTGTTCCCATATTTTTTCCTTTGTCCCTGTTGGTTCTTTCTTGTGTGACATTCTCTCCACTCGTATGATCTCTGACCCTGGTGATGCACAAGTCGCTTCTGAGTCAAACTACAGATGAACCCTGCTCACAACAGCTGCAGAAATATTCCTTGCTCCAGGAGCTGTTTGATGCCACACTCCCCAGGGAAAGACGTTTGTTTTCCAAAACAACAAAAAAACCTCGCTGCGAACAAAAGAGATAAAATATTAAGTATCATTTTACCACTGACAAAGAATAAAAATAATTTAAGTGTCTACATGAATGACTTCAGCAGAGCGCAGATTCTTTTCAGGTGGAGTGTGCACTCTGCAATTCAAAACACAGCTGAACATTCAGCCTCTTTTTTTTTCCCTTTTTCAGCGTTTCAAAATGCATCAAATGCATTTTTTTATTTTTTTTTAAACGAAAAACGTGCTTGACAGTACATTTTCTAAGGCTGTTGTTGGCTTCTAATGGTGAGTCAGTTTGTCCTTTATCAGAATAGCAACACATGGCTGAACTAACATAAACTCCGCCGACTGTCTCGGGCACGTGGTCGGGCTGTGAATGTTTGTGTTGAATTGCAGAGGGGTGATAAGGATGCAGCCACCGTTTCATCCAGGTTTCCATTACGGAGCTGGATTTCAGTAACATCCCTCCCAGCCCGCCCTATTTCCTCATAACCTACAAGTGAAAAAAGAAATCCACGTTTCAACCCTGGCTGGCTGGATCCTTGCTGGCAAGGAGTCTCCTTACAGATAACCCCGGCACACCCGAGCAGGTCCTTTGGAGATATAAAACCTCCACGGTGGTGCTTTAATTGGTACTTTCCAATGGTGTTATTTCATGTTTCTGTTCCCCTCCTTGCAGCCCCTCCAGTTACTGAGTTACAGCACGTACAGCTCACAAGCCGATGATGGGTCCTGCCATTCCAATGGCGTCTCCCAGGTCTGGATGCAGACACAGTGCGAACATCCCCCCAGGGGACGTAAGATGCTCCCTCTTCCTCGCCGAGCTCTGGGATGCCATCTGCAGTTCCCAACACTCCTTGCCCTTTCAGGGCAGCCACGCTTCCAGCATGGAAAGTTAATTCCTGTCTGTCTCAAACTTTTCTTTCCCAAGTGAGGAATTCATCGCCGTGGCCCACAGAGTTCCATGGTTTGGCTCGGAGCTCCACTGATAAATTAGTTACGGACTTCCCTCGGGAGTTGTTTGAAAAGTAAGAAAGTTTGGTGCCAAGTGGGGAGAAGATTTCAGTGCAGATACGTGACAAGATGCACAAGGACCTAATGCAAATATGGATTGTGCTTTCTCTGGCTGCCGACGTTGCCTTGAAATTGTGATTCTTCTTGATTTTTAATTCTTTTTAGAGGCTGCATTGATGTGAAATCCGCTTGATTAAATTTCACTGCAGCTTGCGTATTTTGAAAGTTTTATTGTGAGCCAACACGGATGTCTGGATGCCTCTTGAGTTACCTGCCATCATTTCTTTTCTGGCCAGTCCAGAGAGAGACGTGCCAGGTCACCACCAATTTATTGACAGTAGTAGGGCATCATTTTAGCTTTTTTCTGGGTTCGCTCCTCCTTTCCCTCCCCATTCTGTTAATACTCACTTCCATGAATACCAGCCCAAACCAGGCAATCATCTCAGGGTCCTTTTTGCCATCTTAATGAAAATGAAACTCTTAACAGTGATCCTCTTGAAGGGCAAGGTGATTTGAGTGCAGCAGGGTGGGCAATTACTGTTGCATTAACATACCCACATCCCATCAATGACAGAGTGCCAGCCCTGCTATCAGGGGGCTCTGGTTTACTTCTGTCTTCCGTGCAGGAAGGGATCATTAGAGTTCCATGAATAACAGAAATCAGAGAAGAAAAAAAGCCCCATTAGGGTATTTTATCCATCTCGCTGCCAGTAGAGAATTCCTTTTTTTTCAGTCCATATTCCACAGTTGTGCTCTTTTGCCTGACAAAACGTCTGCGTTGGGATTCCTGAATAACCCTCTGTGGGAAATGTGATCTCAGCACTGTTAGGATCAGTGGCAGGACTCCCACTGATTTCAGCAGTGCTTGAATCACTTGGAACACGTCTTGGTAGGTGGCTTCTTCCAGGCAGGGCTTTAATCTTTAAATCAGTAGGAGGTGGACAGGTCTCTCCTTTCACGTGCTGCACAGGAGTTGCTGGATTTAGGCAGCCAGAAGGCAGATGGAATGTGAATGATTCCACCCACGTTGCCTATTGATAATTCATTTTTCTTTCACCTTCAGAAAAATATTTTCTGATCTCTTCTGGTGAAAAAAAAGATAGATATTTATTTTCAAATGCCTTTCTTCGCGAGTTACAACTTTATTTCACAGCTGCTGTTTTATTTTTTCCTGTGAAGCCAAGGCATCATGGAGAGAAAAGGATGCAGGATGCAGGCACCCTTGCCAAGTGCTGCTGCTCTGTTGGCAACATCCAGAGGTAGTGAAAAGGTATCATGACTTCTGCAATATCCAGGGGGGAAGTTTCTGAAAGTGGGATGATCCTTATTTTTCACCTGTGTAACCTCGGGGGGTAAAAGTGTATGTTTTAGTCATTAGTTTTGCTCCTGGGATCCACCAATCCTTGTCAGGACATAGAAATGGTACAGAAACCAGCTCCTGGAATGAATCAGGGTGTTTTCCAGCAGGAAATCCTGTTCACTGCAGGGGACAACGTTGGGCTGTCCGTCCTGCATGGAAAAAGCCACCTGTGAAAGCTGAAGCATGTGAGAGTTGTAGCACATGTCTGTGATTTAGAGTTTTGAATAACTCTTATACTTGCCAGGAGCTCCTCTGTACAGGGATTATGCACCCTCTCAGATCAAGATGAGGTTTATAAAATGTGGAGTGTAGGGGAGATGGGGTAACCTTAGGAAGTGCTACAGCTCCTGAGACAAGATGGGTTTTTTGGTTGACTCTCCACCCCTCTCTTACTAGAGCTGTGCCCACTCATTTCTCCCGGTCCAGCCTGATTGCCAATCAGCTCAGTAAAGGAAACATCCTCTGACTTTGAAAACATTCCCCAAGCTGGGTGGTTTCTGGTTTTGCCATTCCAGGTGCCACATCCCCCTGCCCACAGCGTGCCCAGCTGGTGTGGGGTGTGGGGGTGTGGCAGTAATTTTCACCGAGCTGGTAAATAATGGGTAGATGCACAAACAGGACCTTCACGCTTGTCAGATGTAAAACATTACAGGCTATAATATTGCTATTAGGCTTTTTGGCTGAGATCAAGTGTGGTGTCAGCTTTGGTTTATGTATCTTCCCAAGCAGCCTCACAACAGATTCAGATGTTGTGAAAACATGCTCTTGGGTTGGTGTTTTGCTTTGTTCTTTTTAATGGTTTTATCAGAAAATGTAGTCATTGAAGTATAGGAGTTTATCCTTGGTATGCTAATGAATTGACATTTACAAACAAGAAACATATGTGTCAGTAACCCGATCAGGAACTGTAAAATAATTTCTGTTTATCTCATCTACTAACATCACTCAAAGAAGGCCTGGGGGTTCCAGACAGCAATAACATAAATACCAATTTAAGAGGTCTGGTCAATAAAATGTGCTGCACACACACTCCAAATGTAATTAGTGACTCCGCTCTGTTCCCATTGCGTTACCTATGGATTACCTCTATGGATTAGGCCTTCCAGAAATGTTTCTCTCCTCTTGTTTTCCCTTTGCTATAAATCAAGGTCAGGCTGTAGCTCCCACCTTTGGGTGGGAATCGTTTCCCTTCTTCCCTCTGAGGGTGAGGAGGGGCTGGAGTGGATTTCCCAGAGAAGCTGTGGCTGCCCCATCCCTGGAAGTGTCCAAGGCCAGGTTGGACAGGGCTTGGAGCAACCTGGGCTAGTGGGAGGTGTCCCTGCCCATGGCAGAGTGTGGAACAAGATGATCTCTAAGGTTCCTTCCAATCCAAACCATTCTGTGATTCTATGTAATGTATTTCTCCATCACCCCCAGTCCAGGGAATTCCACTTAGGAAAACATAACAGGGATTTTAGTGCACATTAGTCCTTACCTGAGCACTCAGGAGAGGGATGGGGATATCCCATTAGGATAAAATACAAAAACTGGAGTCTTATCGAGATTACTTTGTAAGTCTTACTCATTAAAAAAATGCAGGAACCAATTTCTAATTATGTTTCTGGCATGTCAGAGCTGCAGGTTTTCTGCCATGGATGGAGAGCACCTACCGGGCTCTGTAGTTTGCTCATGGGGAACATTAACCTCCTCCTCCCCCAGGGCTTTCAAACTTGAGGCTGATTGTCAGTCCATGTTGCATTTCTTTCCAAAACAGATTTCAAGGCCACGAAATCTGATGCAGTGAGGAGCTGAACCTTGGAGGAGAAAGAAAAAAAGAAAAGATGAAAAGAATCCGTAGCATAAGTTTGATTTAGCAGAAATAGGTCTTTCAAGTTTTGTTTGCTTACCTTAGCAGACATGCATGAGCCAAAAATACACAGCAGACTGCAAAAATAATGAGCTGGAAAATAAAACACTGGTGAGGAGGTGGAATGGGAATGAGTGTCTCCCTTTTCTGAGCTTGGATACTGGGACATACTGGTATACCAGCATATGTCTAGTGGAATGTTCCCTGCCCGTGGCAGTGGGTTGGAAATCATGATCCTTAAGGTCCCTTCCAACCCAAACCATTCTAGATTTCATAATTCTACTGCATAACTTCATCTTTGGAACTGGAAAGTCATGAAGCCTGTGTTGGTGTGCTAGCCCAAATCTTCTCAGCCATTGTAGCTCATTTTCAAGTAAATTTAATTGGAGAAATTTTGACAAACCATGCCCTGTTGAGACCTGCCTTTGCAGTAGAACGGAAATATTTTGTGAAATTAGTTGAATTTGGCATTATTTAGTTTAAGAAAAGTCTAGGGAAGGATGTTGTGATGTCTAAATATCTCAGAGGTTTTGGAACAGAAGGTTTTGACTTTCATCATATTTTCTGCAATCGTATTTTCATTTAGAATTAATTTATTTTCATTAGAATAGTTTTCTAATTTTATACAAGTGGATGACTTAGATATGGAACATTTTGCTGATTGTAGAAAATACTCTTTTCTGCAGAAGTTTCCTGCATTAAAAATTTCAGTCTGGGGACGATTTTCCCTTAACTGGGATGAAGCTGAATTTCCAAATTTGTCCAAAATGGATCTTTTGCATCACTCGATTTGTAATGTAAAACAAAAGTGTGTGGTGAATGTACCTCACTGTGCTCTTAGCCACCATCAGGTAGGATTTTAAAAGAGTAAAAACAGTTGGAAGGTGTGATTTGTTTCCCTGTGGATCAGAGGGATGGGTGGGTGACAGGCAGTGTTCTGTCCTGGGGGTGCCATGAACCCAAGGAAAGCAGATACAGATGTCACAGACACAATCACCTGCTCTACAGCTCGTGCTGTCTGCTCTGCCCAACCACTCTTCAAATGCTGCTTGAGGACTTCCACTTGTTTTCTTTTTTAAGACTGGTTCTCAACCAAATGGCTCCATAACAGAGCAATTAGTCCTGGTGTTATGGAAATGCCTCTGCTTGCTTGCTTTCATTTTCCTACATGCCACCCTAAATATTAGGAGTGGTTTACAGGCTGGTTTGAAAACAGAGAGACAAAGATGATAATTTTTTAATTGGTATGATGCACCTCGTGGTTCTGCCTAGAGAGAAGATGCTTAGGAGGGGATCTGCGATGGATGGTGTGGTTCCAGATGGTGCAAAAAGCTTCCAAAGAGTTGGAAAATAGTATGGAAATGTTGGATTTTTACAGGGAGTGATTTCTGATCCAGACCAACAGTAACTCTGCATGAGTAATGTAGTTCCATCCTCAGCTTCTGTGAAGTGTTTGAGCCCCCAAATGCAGGAGGCCTTTCCATGGCAGTCCTGCCCTACCTAAAGCTGCACAAAAGCTCTTACATTCTTTTGCTTTCAGGGCAGCTTTGCCCCTGTACGACCTTCCTGGAGATCCTTCCATTCCCCAGTAGGTTTTAAAAAGTTAATCAGTGCCTTGTACAGCTCTTAGTGGTAGAAAGTGCTACAACACAGGCTATTTGTTCCTAAATCTCCGCTTGATATAGGAAGCAGCAAGCAATATATACCCTTACGCACCCCCCCCCCCCTTCTTTGGCTGACCTGGTTATTCCTGTGTTCCCATTAGCCTGCCAGGCTGTTCAGTTTAACCAGCTGCGTGCACTAAATAATAGAAACATTTAATGTTTTGCCGCTTGAGTGGTCCCCACCCACAGTTTGGAAGGGGCTCGTCCCAGCGGGTCGCGGCTGGATGGCAGCCCTGCTCCCTTCCTTCCAGCCATGGCAAGGCATTGCAGGGCTTTGGCTCTGCCACGACTGCAGCGAGGTGGAAGCGAGGGAAGGAACATGTGCTATTTGCTGAACACCCTGGGTGCAAACAGGAGTGAGGGGGGTGGGGGGGGGTGTAAGCGTGTTTACACGTCATGCAAATTCAGATGTTCCTATAGCGGCACAAGCCTCTTGCTGCGGCTGGAGGAGCTCTCAGAAGTTGTTTTTCTCTGTTGTTCAATTGAATTTCAATGTTTTAGCATGTCACAGAACACGTTCTGTGCCTTCCTGCCGGGGAAGACCTTCCTGTGCAGCCTGGCTGGCTGCGGGCATCCCAGGGGGAGAGCAGAGCTGCAAATCAGCCAGGGGTCCTCGGGCAGATTTTATGAAGAGAGCACAAGTCTCACTCCCTCCATCCCGCTCTCTCTCATTCTCCTTGGACAAGGCACTTGCTTTCCAAATGGAGATGTTTTCCCTTGATTTATCTCTGAGCCTAAAGGCCCACATGGTCAAGTTCTTAAAATACCCAAGCAAGGAATGAGGCAAGCCCCTGTGAATGCCTTCTGCTGGCAGTGGGATTGGTGCAGCAGGAGGCTGGCACTGGGCTGGTGAGGGCAGTACTGGGAGCTGAGTCCTGCAGACCAGTGATCCAGCCATGCCAACCACACTTTGACCAGCCAGCCCTTCTGGGGCAGAGCCAGCCTCTTGGAAACTGGTTCAGGTGACTCAGGTGTGCGGAAGGGCCCTGCAGAGCAGCCTGCTGAGATGCTGGAACACCAGGATTTTGCTGGAAAGGAGTTGCTAACCCTGTGGAGGGGTTGGTGATCTCTGCTTACCCTGGCAGGGCTTGGAGCTGCCACTGCCTGGGGGACAGGCTCTGCAGTGTCACCAATTAGGAGAGGCTGCAGGAGGCAGAGCCAGGGAATTGCTGCAGGTGGAGGGGGTGTGGAGGTGGGATGTTCCCAAAGATCTCCCGATCCAAAGTGGTGCCACCAAACGAAGCCAACCACTGACCCGTGTCAGCCGAGCCCAAGGGATGAGATCCCCCAGCTCGCCGGGTGCTCCCTCCAAATGAGGACAGAAAGCTGGAGAATGTCAGCTTTGTTCTCTGACAAAAATCCGTTGTTTGCCAGCTTTCCTGAAAGCCTTTGGTCATGCCTATCCCCAGCCTGCATCCATGGGAATCCAAAAATACAGTGAAGGGCAAAGGGAAGTGGTGGAAATCAGGGTACTCTTCCTGCAGGTGCTGTTACTGCCCCCTGTGTGTGTCTGGTGTGCGTGTGGCAGCCTCTCTCCATAAAGAGGGCTGTTTCTCCCAAAAGAAGAGGAATTTATTAGTTTTGCTACATTGGGAACCTGACATGTGACAAGTATTTCCCTCTCCCAACCTCTGTTTTCCTTCTCTGTACATAAATGTAGTCCTTGTGCCCTTCCAAATGCCCCAGCTTTTGTGAAAAGCCCAGTGTTGTAGCCATCAAATTGGCCCATGCATTTTTAATGCCGTCTTATTGACTGGATTCGGGAAGCATAAGGATAAAACAAATCGCTGTACTACGAAGGAAAAAGCCATTTGGCCAAGTGCATCTGCTCACCTTTGATTTATTTCAGCAACTTTCTCTATATTTTCAGTCTATTCCCTTCCCTTAAAAATAATCTATTAGTCTTCTACTATTTTGGCATTTGCATCTGCATTCTGCTTCTCAGCCTATTCCATATTCACATTGCTTTGATATATACATGGGAAATAATGACCCAGAGCTGAAATACTAGCTAAACCTGGTTTCTGATATAATCCCTGTGGTATTTAATTTTCTTTTCTTTGGCATCTAAAATGATGGCTTGTGTGATTGCCATCTAAATATATGGCAGTGTCTCTTGCAGGAGCTAAACATCGTGTCCGAGCTGGGAGCGTGAAACCAGGCTGAACAAAGCCCCTCCAGATAAATGAGCTGTTTGCTCAGCAGTGTGGATAACCCCAGCCCTGCAAATGCTGCCTTGGAATAACGCTGCAGAGGGAATGTGGAAACCCATTCAAATTGCAGGGTAGAATTCCACTTCAGAACCTTGGCTGCCTCCCAAAGCTGTCCAGGCTTCAGGTATGCAAGCTTTCAGCTGGGCTGTGGGGTGTGTGGGACAGAAAGGAGACACTGAAGAGGGTTTTGTGTGTGTTTCCTCTGAGGGATTTAGCAAAAAGACTCATTTTTCCCATAAGTACTAGTCTCTTCTGCCCTTTTAAAGCAGGATTCTTTAGGATGTGATGGTGTAGGGCCCTGAGAGCAGCGGGGTGAAGGTACCATCCAGAGGCACTCCTGGAGGAGCTTAAACTTCTGGGATGAGCCTTTTGGGGTGTGGACTGGTGTGTTTTCTTTCTTTGCTGTTGTGTACTGAGGGCCAGGCCACGTATTCCAGAAGCAAAAGCATAAGAGTCAGAGAATGCCAGGTTGGAAAGGACCTCAAGGGTCATCTGGTCCAACTCTTCTGGGCAAAAGCACTGTCTAGGCAGGGTGGCCCAGCACCCTGTGCAGCTGAATCTTAAAGTGTCACATTTTGGGGAATCCACCGCTTCACTGGAGAGATTGTTTTCAGTGATTAAATCCAATGATTCATGATTATTCTAATTTCGAAAAAATTCCCTCTAGTGTCCCAGTGGAATCTCTCCAGGAGTGATTTGTACCCATTGCCCCTCATCTTGTAGAAAGGGACTCTCCCTCCTCTTCGGAGCCATCCTTTAAATACTGGAACGTGGTGATGAGGGTTTCCCCTCAGCCTTCTCTTCTCAGGGCTGAGCAAACCCAGGTCACTAAGCCTTTCCTCATATGACAGCGTCCCAGGCCTTGGGTCATCTTTTTGGTCCTTCTCTAGACCTTGTCCACGTTTTTTTGGCATAGCAGTGACCAAAACTGAGCACAG
>JAWWMP010000005.1:3608366-3647387 GCA_035047865.1 Dendrocincla tyrannina
TGACCAAAACTGAGCACAGTATTCCAGGTGTGGCCTGACAAGTGGGATAATGACTTTGTTCTCTCTGCTGCTGATGCCCATCCTGTTGGCTCTCCTGGCTGTAGCAGCACCTTGGTCACTCCCACGGACCTTGCTGTCCAAAAACAGACAAAAATGAGATGGGAAGGAAAAAGAAGTGAGAAAAAAATGATCTGATACAAGTGCTTTGACAGCAGTTAGATCCTGGTCTTTTCAGTCCCACCCCAATGACCCCAAACCAACCCAACCCAAAGTGGCTGTGTGTGTTCTCTCTGAAATACACACCCTGGTGCTTTCTTCATTGTGTTGCTGCTGTGGGTCCGTGAGGCTTGTGCTCCCCGTCCTGAGATAAGTGACCATCAGCAGTGTCATGAAGAGTGGCTGTGTCAGCCCTCCCTTTAAATCCCCACCAACACTGCTGCAGCTTCACAAGATCCTGGTGCTGTTTAGTCTGATGGCAATGATGCCCCTCGTTCCCAGGTGCCTTTGGGAGCAAACAGTGCCGTGCAGTTGGAAAACACTCTCGGCATCACAGGGGTGCTGCTGCCCTGGGGTTTGGAGCAAGTCCTGCAGCAGGGTCAGTGTGACAGGCCAGGGCACTGGGGCAGGGCTGGCAGTGACAACAACCTCAAACTGGCTGTAGAGGGAGGGTATCACCGTGCTTTGGCAGTTTATAGTCATTTGCAGCGTGGGAAAGGAGAGCTTGTGAAAAGACAGAAAATAATTCAGTGGAGTGTAAATCCTTCTGCATTTAGGATCTGTTTTCCTTAAAGCATCCCTTAACCAAATGGGCTGTGAGGTTCCCTTTGTCTCAGGCAGTGTTTTAGCCATTCTGTTTAAGTGATGGATGTATAACTCTGTGACATGTCCTTAAAGAAACATACTGTGTCTGTGTTCAGCGTTGACCCAAAGCCAATAGAGAGAAAGGGTTTTTGCAGATTTTTGTGTCCAGTAACTTAGGTAATAATGCTCCTTAAAATATTTCTTACAATAAGCTTAAGTGGAGAAAATTGAAAAACATTCATACTTTGATGTCATAAAGTTTGAAATCAGAATAGCTTACTAGCAACTGAATTCTATCCCTTGACCACAGAAAAAGGCAAGATTTAGGAACATCTGAAGATCAAATAAAATAGGGTCAGCTTTGTGGTGTAGTGGCTGTGGGATTCACTGGCATATGGGAGTCACGAGTTCAAGCTCGGAGCTCAGTATTCCTCTTACAACTGACATTCCCACTGAGGACTGCAGGGCTGGGATTTTAAACACAGTCCTTGAAAAAGGCTCTGGAGCAGCTGCATGGGGAAACCAGTGGGTAGAAAACATCCCTAGGACAGGGGACACCTCTGTTGGAATATCTCAAACTACAATTTTCTCTGAGATTTTGACTATGGTACTTCTGTAAGGCAGAAATAAAAGCACTGAATGTCTCAGTGTGGTGTTTTGAGCATTAAAGACACCCCAGACTGGAGTTTAAAAGGTGTTTAGATGCCTGATGATTCAGTTAAGCAATTTGGAAAATCACTCAGGTGCCTAACCTGTTGGCTTTGCTAAGAGTTTCATCAGCCAGCATTGACTGATGGACCCAGATAAATAGACCTGGAGAGATTTTAACTTCTTGGCATGATTTTTAGAGGTTGATTTAAAGACTCTTCACCTACCATGGGAAAAGCAAGATTTGGGAAATAGCTGTAAAATGTGGTTAGAGCCCTATTGCAGTTTATTAGCCCTCTTTATGCAAATCCACGTGGGAAGGTTGCTCTGAAGATACCTGCCTAGGAATCTAAATACTGACCAGTTCACCACAGACTGCAGAAAACTGGACATGCAAAATCTCTGGCCTGACCTTTGAATAACCCCAATACTGAATTATCAATTTGTTGGGCACAGTCTGCTTTAATTCATGTTAGAAGGAAACCTGTGTACCCCTGAGCAAGGCACGTGGCCAGGTGTGAAGGGCTGCAGCTGAAGTGTGTCATCACCTCCCCAGCTGAACTCCAGCATCTGTGACTGCCTGTGAACTTCAGCAGCTTCTTTCCAGAATCAGCTGATTGAGAGGTGGGCTGTGAAGCTTTTGGGATTTTTTATGTTTGTGTGTATTTACTGGAAGCTTTATCTGACTCAGGCAGGACTGAGGTGGTATCAGGGATGCTCTAAAGCCTTATGGATGTGGAAGATTTGGCCACAGCTTTATCATGATGCTGCTACTAATAGATGTGCTACCTTCTGCTGGGAAAATGTATTCATCTTTTCCCAGCATGGATAAGTTAACATCCATGGTGTGGTGGGTTTGCCTTCAGCTTCTTCAGGAGGGTGTAAAGGCGGCTTATTTTGGTAACTCTGTTTTGTTAGACTCTCAATACTGTGCTGGTTATTGACTGTGGGCAATAATCTAGTCTTTATTTGGAACAGAGTGCCCAGGGAAGCTGTGGCTGCCCCATCCCTGGAAGTGCCCAAGGCCAGTTTGGGCAGGCTTGGAGAAACCTGGGATAGTGGAAGGTGTCCCTGCCCATGGCCGGGGTTTGGAACAACATGATCATGAAAGTCCCATTCTGTGATGTATAGCCGAGGTCCTCATAAGTCTTGTCTGACCTCCTTCTCCAAAAATATTTAGAGGATGACAGTACAACTCTTCCTGGGGAGGGAGGGGGTGGATTCAACCCGTAACTGAACACCTCACATGCCCAGGGTGTTTAAGGTGGGAGTATAGTTGGCCAAATTCCACCTACAGGTTATGAAGAGGATGAGGGGTTGGGTGGATGGATCATTGCTCTTTCTGCTTTGAGTGGGGATGACTGAGCTCCCATCAAGTCCATTAGATTGGGAGGCACAAACTGGGGCCAAGGATGTGGAGGGAACAGTCAGTTTTTGACTTTACCAAAATTTGCCTGAGCTTCCTTAATTGCCTTGGCTGCAGTGGCTGTGGCAGTGAGGGCTGGAACACCAGGCTTTCCCACAGGCTGTAAAGGCATTCCCAGCATCCCAGGATGCATTTTTGTGTCCCTTAATAAGCCCACGTACCTGTGTTTTTATTGTGCTGTTAGGGCAGTGCTTTACTAGTGCTTTTGAAGTGTCTCTGAAGACAAAACCTGCAGGGATGTGTGCAGAACACAGCACTGAAGCTCCTCCCCAAACCTGGAGGAGCTGAGCAGTGGGTCACCCCTGCCCTTACAGGTGTTACTACATTAATGTTCTTGGATTTATGGAAATGGCAGCAGAGCAGGTTGGGGACTGCTCTGATTCCCACCTGAAGCTGGGTGAGAACTTGCTGGCCTGTTCTGTCACCCCCAGCCATCCCCCCTCAGAGCCCCCACACACCACACAAATGTTAATGTGTTCCTGGTCTTTATGGCTTTCATTATTGCATGCCCCGGGTCTGATGATGAGTGGATGATATCTTTGTGCTAAGCAGCCAATTAATATTTGGAGCTCACTCTTCTGTTTATCGTAGGGTTTTGCAGGGAACTGTTCTCAGCTTTAATAGAGCCCCTGAAATATGACCTGTAGATCCCAAATGTTAGAGACAGAAAGATGAGGTGCTGCTGAGGGCCATCAGTGCCCATTGACTTCTCCTGGCCCCTCGTCCATCAGAAGCACGAAGGGAGACCCTCTGCTGGAGGAGTGATTGCAGCTGAAGCACCTCCTTTAATCTCCCCTGTGCAGCCTGCCTTGTGAGCCAGGAAGGCTATCAAGATCCAGTTTTAATTAACATTTGCTTTTTAGATAATGCACACAGTTTATTTTGGCAAGAGTTCATTGAATATGAAATTTCCGTAATTAAGATACTTAAACCTGCAATATTTTGTTTTCTGCAGTATCTTTTCCAAAATGGCATAAATTCTGTGGCACTTATTACCCAGTAGACAACTACTACAAGAAAGAGCAATTTCTCCACCTGCTTTTTTTTTGTAAATCTGTTTTTAACCTCTTAGTTTTGGTGCCTTGTTAGGCATCAGCTTCTTTTTTCACAAATGTGTTTGAGCAACCACAGAATAAAAATAAAAGTAGAGAAGGTATTAAGTATCTGTTCCTGAAGTAGTTAAATATCAGTCTTCTGTTAATTTGTTTTAATATGCACATCTGAATGAACTCATTACTGTATCATCTGAACACCCCACAAAACCATGTAAATCAGTGAGTCATCACAGTTGTGATATTTCTCTTCTGTCCTTCAGAAGGAGCCAGGCTCTTGAGACAATATGTTTTACACATTTACAGATATTAAACGCTCCTTTCAGAGGTATTATCAGCCTTCTGTTGAAAGAGGAATAAGAGAGTAGGTGTGAGAAACCTCCCTTGGTGTAGATGGCGAGCCAAAAGAATTCATGGGGCTTGTGTGTTCTTTTTTTCTAAGGGTTCCTAAAAACAATTTACTGAAAAAACTTATATTTTTCCTGGATTCTTAAGGTGAGGCTAGAAAGCTCTAAAACCAAACTGAAACTATTGATGAACGGCGAGACCCTGTAGCTCAATGTAATCTCAACAGATTTTCACAGGAGAAAAAGTGGTTTAAAAATGTCAAAATAAAAGGGAGAAAACTGCTGCCATTCTGGTTGTGTTGCAAGGGATTAGGAGAGAAGGACAAAACTGCAATTCAGAGTGATTGCTGGGGAAAAATGAGATTCTTCAGAGCACTCAGTGCCTTTGATAGGGGAGTGAACATGCAGATTGTTGTGGCACTGCGAGTTTATTATTTATTGAGGGGCGTCCAGATGAGCGCAGGAGGAGTGAGAAATTGAAGAACAAATTAAGGGTAAAAGGTTATTTATTTCCTACCTAAATCCTCTTTCTTTTGAATATTACTAGTAATTCAGTTTTTAGCTGGAAAGTAACCCACCCTGAGACACCACCAGGAATCCAGTCCCACCTCCCCCTGCGTGCTCGGCACGTCTGTGTGGAGGTGAGAGTTTGCAGACCAGGAGGAGAACAACTCACTCCTAAAAATACAGATCTTTGTGAACTGCTCCAGTTAATTCTCTGCTGTCCAAGGAATAACTGTGAGGAGAGTTGAAATCTCATCAGCATCCCTGTTTGCCATGAAGGTGATAGCTTAAATCACACTGCCAGGTGGCCTCTGCTTTCCCTGGACTGGGAAGTAGCTCCAGCTCCTGGTCCCTGGGAGGAATTAATCTGCACCCAAAATTTAATGTGACTTTTTTTTCCACACCTTAGCCCTTACATTTAGCTGTGAGGTGGGTAAATGCTGGGGATCAATCTCTTCTCCCTCGTAACAAGCAACAGGGCAAGAGGAAATGGCCGCAAGCTGTGCCAGGGGAGGTTTAGGGTGGGTATCAGGGAAAATTTCATCACCAAAAGGATTGTCAAGCCCTGGCAGAGTCTGCCCAGAGGTGAAGTCCCCATGCCTGGAGGAATTTAAAAGACAGGTAGATGTGGCATGGGGGGACATGGATTAGTGGTGGCCTTGGCAGTGCTGGGGGAACAGTTGGGCTGGATGATCTTGGAATTCTTTTCCAGCCTTAATGATTCTCTGTGTGGTCGGTCCAGCAGTGCCCATCAGAGCGTTTGCTTCTCTCAGAGTACCTGGAGATCCTGGACCAGGTGACAGCCTTGGAGAAGGTCCATGTGGGACCTCGGTCCCCACCTGCTGAGCTGTGCCTGGCTACGGTGGGGACTAATCCCTGCCACGAATCACAGGTTTGCTCAGCAGAGGTGCTGAGTTTATTCCAACTGATGCCAAAATTTGCATGAGGAGCCACAGTGCAAATCTAAGCTGCCCACTGAAAGGATACAGGAATTATTTCTCTGCTGTTGGAATGACAGCTAACAAGACCAAAACGAGCTGGAGAATGTGCATGGCTTTAAATGACCATCATCTCTTATCCTCAGAAAATAATGTAATCTCACAGCTTCCATATCCCTAAAGTATGTGCTAGTCGTTAGCTGTTGAGATGTACATAACTGTCCTTTCATTTTGAGGCCTTTTCTTCATTCATTTTCTTCATTGTACAACAAAGAAGATCTGAAACTACACACTAGTTTAGCCCAAACAGAAATTGCTACTGAGAATAAAAGGAAATCCATCATTTTGTGGGAAACTGGGAGTGCAAACCCTTGATGCCTCAGCCAGGTAATTCTGCTGTAATTCTGACCTTTGTTCTTCTGTTGTGCTCATATTTTCACAGTCCCACTCAGTTCTTTAATCTGTGTTGAATATGTTTGCATTAAATTCATGATAGGCTCTTAATGAGTTTGAGGTGTTTTCCACGCTCTTTGGAGAAGATCCATGCACTTCATCCCAGTTATCCACCTAAAAGTGGGATGGGCAGGCAGGCAAGGCTCAGAGGAAGGAGGGGGTGGATGGATTGTAAGCTCATGGGTTAATAATGACGAGGGGCTGGGCTGTGTCTCTGTCCCGTTCAGCCTTTGTAGCTCCAGCTGGGAAATTGGACAAGACAGGTTTGCTCAGTTGCAAACACAGGGGCACAATGGAGCCGAAAATGAAAAGGCAGGATAAAAGAGACAAGGTATTAGTTCACAGAAAGCTGCAACACAAAGGCTTCGGGAAAGCATATTTTGAAGAATTGAGAAAGTTTTAGGAGGTAAAGTGGGATGGCTGGGAGGGATATATGGAACAATCAGCGATGCTGCGCCTTAAAGAGGAACTTCGCAGAGACTGAGGCTGAAAGTGTCTGTTGAAAGTCCAGAGTAGTGAAAGAATACCGAGCTGAGTGAAATGCAAAAGAACAAAGATAAGCTGGAGTTGGAGTCAGCAAAAAGAAGAAAAAGAAACTCCCTTAGAAATAATCTATAAAGGAGAAGAAGTTCAAGGTGGAGAGCAGGCCCACAACAAATTACGAGAAGGGTCTATTTAATAGTAATTCAAATGGCTACGGTGCTAAAAAACTTTTTGAACATTTCTGTAGCGAAGAGAAAGATTGGTTTGTAGCTCCAGGGAATTAGTATTGATCGTCATTTGGGTTTGATGGGGCCGTATTTTGGCCAGTAGTTCTGGAGGGTTATTACATGTGTTTTCTCTGACATCCAAGGATATCCTGGGGAGGCTGGAGGCAATAAATGTGGATGAGTGATGAAGGGTGGGGAGGAGCACCTTTGCTGTGGAGTTCCAGGGCCTAAGGAGTTAAACCGGAGACTCAGCAGCGAAGAGCTGATGGGCTTGTCTAACATTTAGAGGTGCAATGTTACAGGCCTTGATCTAATTAGCACCTTCTGAAGCAGGAGCTGGGGCAAGCCATGGGATGTCTGCGTGGCTGAAGCCTTGGAGAGACTCTAGGGGGGTGCTAAAAGTGTGACAATACGTCTAAGCTGGCATTAAGTGGGATTTTCGACTGAAGGGTGTAGGGCAGTGCCCTTGGGTTGGGTCCTCAGGCACCAGGATGGGTGTCTGGGACAGCCCTACAGCCCCCACTGGCTGCACACGCTCCTGTTTCTGCTCCAATGTCCAAAGAAATCCTTTTCTGCCATTGGAAACACATCTTGAAAGAGAAACAGTGATGTTGGTCTTCTGCAGAGGAATGAAGTTCCCCTGCAGGGATTTAATTAGCAGTCTCTGGGTAAACAAAACGGGCAAATTATAGTAAAGGGGAGCTGATAAAATGGGAGGAATTGTGGGTTACCTGGTGGAAAGCTAATAGACTATCAGTTTGAAAACAGTATGTAAAGTGATTCTGGCAGTTCCATTTGAAAAGTATCTTCTATCATCAGTGAAATAAATGGAACTAAAATCACTGGTGTTAGAAGGCTAATGGAACCGAGTGCAGCGGAGAATACAAGTTTACAAAGACTGGATCCCCCTAAGAAAGTGTACTGTGGCTTAAAACAGAATCACTGCCTCTTTTGGCAGCAGGTGATGTAATTAATGTCATAAATTTGGATTTTTCCAAAGCATTTGGTATCACATTTCAAGAAATCTATTTGACAAATTAGTTTAGTGAGGGTTGTGATGTGAAGCACAGCCAAGAGGCTGCGCAGCAGAAGCCGAATGATGGATAGCCAAGGATTGCAGGCAGGAGAGGAGCCTAATGGGGTTTTCTGGGAGAGGTGTTAGGTCCAGTTTTAGTTAACCTCTTCATTAATGAGCTGGGAAAGGGAGTAAGTGTGCAAATTAATGATCTGGGTTTGAGCAGATTTGCAGATAATAAAGAAGAGGGAGATAGGGAACGTGGGCAAAAAAATAACCAAGTGCCTTCACCTTGCAAATACAAATGCAGGTGTGGGTGTAGCTTAGGAGAGCTCCTTGGGAACACAGCTGGGAACACACCAGGAGAGCAGACCCAGAGGGCAATGGAAGGAAACAAATAAATGTAAGTTTGCAGTGAAGTGTGCCAGTATGTAAAATAAATATAAATTTGGGGTGTATTTGACAGCAGTTCCTCATAGTGAGGAGGATGTGGCAGGTGAATCCCACCTCTCAGGACATCGGATGGGCAGGTGGGGGGAGGCATTAAAATA
This sequence comes from Dendrocincla tyrannina, assembly GCA_035047865.1. NCBI lineage: Eukaryota > Metazoa > Chordata > Aves > Passeriformes > Dendrocolaptidae > Dendrocincla > Dendrocincla tyrannina. The sequence goes on from JAWWMP010000005.1 coordinate 3,616,812, forward strand.
GATACACACTGTGAAAAATAACCTGATATTGGCAGGTGGATGGTTGAAATGATATACTGATCTTTTACCAATGCTCTCTGCTTCTCTAAAGTCAAGAAACAAGTAGTTTTAGCATGGATTTGTTATGCCAGAAAGCCACACAAAGTCAAACTGGGAGGTAAATCTCACAGGTGGCAAAAGGGGTGAAAAGGAAGAGGAAGAATTGCAAAGCCTGATGCTTGGCATGTGCAATTTCCAGCTCGTGCGAGTGAATCTTTCTCCTCATGGAGAGTTTATTCATATGTGATCTGCACTTTCTGTGGGGCTTGCCAGCTGATGAGCGCTGTGATGTAACATCTAAAGGATTTGTGAATAAGAAAAAAATCCCCCAAACAACAATAGGGGAAAAAAAATCATTAAAAAAAATGAGAGATCAAATGCAGAGTACCAGTATTTTGGGTTTCTTTCAGTCAGGTTGCAAAACCCTTTGGGTGATTGCAGGGGGTGCAGAGTTTCCTGTGGAACAGGTGCCTCATTAAATTAGGCTTATGTTCGGGAAGGCTCGAGAGGGAGGTTTTTTGGAAGGAGCAGAGATAAATGGAAATAACAGTTCTGGGCAATTGTTAGTTCGGAGTGCTGGCAATTCCACCCTCACCTTTGATAAGAACACGAGCAAACCAACAGGACTGAATCCCAACAAAGGTTTTTTTAACCACGGGGTGACAACTAACAAATTCAACCCAGGTTTTCTTTGGGAGGATGCGTAATTGTTCTTGGAGAGCTGTTATCATGTAAGGCTGGTCATATTTTCCTTAAGGATAAATTACCCTTCCAGTGCCTGAAGGGAGCCTAAAAGGAAGAGGGAAAGAGACGATTTACAAGAGCACGTGGTGACAGGACAAGGGGGAACGGCTTCAAATTGAGAGTAGGTATAAATTAGATATTAGGAAGAAGTACTGTGAGGGTTTAGAGGATTTGGCCCAAGTTGCCCGGAGAAGCTGTGGCTGCCCTGGAAGTGTCGAAGGCCAGGTTGGACAGAGCTTGGAGCAACCTGGGCTAGTGGAAGGTGTCCCTGCCCATGGCAGGGGATGGAAAGAGATGATCTTAGACCCCTCCCAACCCAGGCAATTCTGTGACTGTTCAAATTCATATATAAACTCTCCTTACCGGTTTCAGTCTGACACATGCAGCTTAGACCTTATGAGAATCTGAGACTGCATTTATTATTTCCCTGAATTTGGCAAAGGACACAGGTCTGTTTTGCTCTGCAAGTGCTGGTGAACTGTTCGCTCTTTGTAATTTATGATGTGCAAATTGCTCCTTAAGGCTCCTGGCATTGCTCCTGTCCCCTCCTTGGAGGCCTGGAGTTTTCCTGACTTTGAGTGGCTTTTTAAGGCAGGACGTAGCCTGCAATAATTTCCAAGCAATTTGAGGCATTTGTCACTGACCTAGGCCTGTCACAAGTGTACTTTGGGGGTTTTATTTGCTGTTTGCCTGTGGTGGTCTCTGTCATGACTTAGGGATTTTCCCATTTCCCAGGAAAAATTGATGCTGGTGGAAGGCAGGGCTGAGGATGGCCAGGGCTGATAATTCCTGCCTCATTCTCCTGCTGCCACTTTTTCCTGGGGGACAGCAGCCAGGGCACTGCTTCTTCTTCCAGCTCACACATCCATTGTGCTCCTCTGTGACCCACACCATGGGCCATCCCTAAGGAAACAGCACCAATAATGGGGTGTTTCTTCACCAGCTCTTTGCCATCGCATTTCTCCTGTTTTCACTGCTTTCTTACAGAGCAGGAAAAGTCCTTTCAAGACCTGACGGAAGTGAAAAGCGAAAGATAACATTTTGGAATACCTCTTGGGAAGAGGGCAGTGGGAACTCATGGGAGGGGAGATGATATTTGCTTTCTCAGCATTATTTTTATGGCTGCCAGGGGGGAACGTGCAAAACGCAGAGTGCTGAGATGCATTTTCTCCAGCTCCTGTTTGATCTTTTCTCTTTTCAAGTCCAACCTGCTACTGCATTCACTTATCATAATCTGGTATCATGTACCCATTCACAGAGGCTGGTTTTGTCCTGCCATTTATATACCTGCAGCCCTCTCTATAGGCATCATTAGTGTATGAATGCAGAATCAGCCCTTATATGATGCATCATGATTAGGTTCAAGTGTTCAGTGTGTGATAAACCCTTAGCCAGGAGATGCATTAGAGAATTCTTTGTTACATATGAATCACTTACCTCAGCAACACATGCAAAATACTTTTTAAATCAAAGGATATGAAGGGAACTTCTCCCAGTGTCTTCTCCCATAAATTAGGGTGTTTTGTACATGTGTGCTGCTGAGCAGGAAACCACAGGAAATATTTATGAGTGGTAGTAAGAGTTAATTCTTTTAAAAGCACTATAAACCCATGTGCTGCAGGTCACATGGCAAGACTCAAAATCAGAAGGTCAGTCTGTTATGGAAAGAGATTCCAAATGAGTCAGGGGGGTTTGTGCATCCTCCAGAGTGTCCAAACCTGTCTGCTTATGGATGGGCTGCTGTCCCTGGCTCCTGAATGTGCAGTTGCCTCATTATTTCTGTTTTGTAAAGACCATAAAGTGTAGGTATTTACGGCCTGGAACTGGTTGATCTTTAAGGTCCTTTCCAACCCAAGCCAGTCTGGAATTCTGTTCTGTGGTTCCGTGATTTTGTTTTTCATGGTCTGTCACATCTGCCACTCAGCTGAGCACATTTTGGGCAGGACAAGAAGTGGCTCCTCTGTTCAAAGCCTGTCACGCAGACAAGCCCAAGCTGTCTCCTGCCGAGCCACCCAGAAACCTGCATGTGATTTGCCTGTTCCTGATGGGAAATCATAGATGCCCTGGCCCAGGGAGCTCTGATCCTTTTGCAGTTGGATACGCTTTGTATTACTAAACTGAAGATTGTGTGAAATCAATTGGGAGGGGGAAAAAAAATCAATGCCTGGTTTTTCAGGATGAAAAGGCAAGATAGCCACACAATTAAGCACTGGAACACATTTTCCACACTCTTCCTGTCTCTTCCTGTCATGTTCTCCCGATTCTGTGTCTTGGCTGTTCATCAGAAATAATTAAACTCTCTCCCATGGGCAACAATTACTTGCTTAAAATATTTGAGTAAAAAGAATGCATTTATAATTACCTACCCTTTTTGAAGGTGAAAATGGAGATTATCTTTTGATGAAATGAATGTATGTGGGGAGACTTCCCATGTAGCAGAGCACCTCACCCTGTGGCAGTGGGAATGGTGTTCAGCGTGGGCTGCAGTGTGCTCTGTGCTGTGTCCCAGCCCTCCAGAACTCACCAGAACCAGGGAAAAGGTGCTGAGTTCAGAGTCTGAGCCCCTGCCCATCAGCATTCATCAAATCTGCATAGGGACTTGACATTTTTAAGCAGCAGGAAAACAGATCCAATTTGTACCTATCAAACATCACCCTTTTATTTAGTCACACCGCGTCTTCCCTTTTCATGCTAAGAGTTGTCTTTGTTCCCTTTGACTCTTACTCTCAAGGGAGCTGGAGCTTTGAAAGTGTTTTATGTTTGAGAGCAGCCTTTTTTCCCCCCTCAGATTTGTTTACTGATCCATCCTTGGTAAGACCTTTTAGTGAATGTGATAGGAAGGTTATTAAAAATAAAATATTCATCAGCAAATCAGCCATAAACATGTGGGCTGGTTAAAATTCAATTCCTAATTCTTTCAACCTTGACATCATTTTGCTTTTTACTTAATATCTGTGTATACAAATTTCTGAGCTAATTTATTTTATCAACTTATGCTTATTTCAGTTGTTCCTATGACTCGCTCTTGTCTGCTTAATGGCATCAAATAACGTGACAATGGTAAAAATGACAATGACAAATGGAGGGTTGTGACAGATTGGCTGAATTTGAATGTCTCTTACTGAGAAAAATGTTTCAGGAGTGCCATTAATTGCTTTCACAGCAGTGAGTTGTGTTTGTGCATCTTGTCTGTCACTTGGTGCCTGTTCTTGCTCTTCCCATGTGGAGGGGTGACAACTTCTCCCTTTCAGCTGCCTGGGACAATGGAGCAGGGGAGCCAGGGCAGGGAGTGCAGGAGGGAGATACAGGAGGCACAGCAGAGAAACCTGGTCCTGGGCAGAGCTGGGAGCTGGACTGAGCTGGGTTATTGAATGACAGTGGGGACAGAGGGTTGGGACTGGGCAGCCATCTCCAGGCAGCAGGAGGGCAGTGATGGTGTTGAGTGGCTGCCCTGGGAGCTCTGGTGGGTCACACAAACCCCCCTGAGCCTGAGGCCATTGATGATGCTCATTCCTCTGGTTGTGTTCTTCATTGTTCAGTTCTCTTATTTCCTCCCACAGGCTTTTCCTCAACCCTTCTTTCATCATCCCTCTGTTTTCTCCCACCGCCATCCCTGCTGCGGCTCAGGGTGCTCACCCTGATGGGGTTGTTCACTCAGACCATCCTGTCACGGGGGAGAATTATCTATCCCCTCCAGTACTCTGTTCTCCGTTTCCCCTCTGGATTCAGGTGTGTTGGCTGCCAGGCAGGGCAGACCTTTGCTCCATCTGCTCCCTCAGACATGGGTGGGCTGAGGAGTCCTACAGGAGCACATGGCTCTCACTTATCCCAGACTGGGAAGCTCGTGCAGGGCTGGAAGGGCCAGCCCTGTGCCCTGTGCAGGCAGAGGGGCTGAATCTCAGTCCTGCCTTGAGTATTTATTATCTGCCTGTCACAGGGGATTCAGTGGTGCTCTGCCTGCTTTGTCAGCTCCATTTTTGGGTGGTTTCTGCATGGATTTTAAGCTGCTTTTCATTAGAGGAAAACATGCCCCAATCCTTTGGACATCTTGCTTTGCAAGACTGCAGCTCCTGGGGTGGGTGAGAACTGGAAAGGTCAAGTAGGAACCTGCATCAGCAGAGAGCTCCCAGCCTTCAAGGTGTCCCCAAAGCCAGGGCTCCTGCAGCACCTGGGCAGTGTCACTGCTGCCGTGTGTCCCCATCACTCGCCCTCTGATGGTTCTTCTGGGAGCCCCTGTGGTCTCCATTGCTGTGGGTGGGGAGGGAAGAGCCCCCACTGGACCCATCAGTGTGAGGAGCACTGCTAGGAGAGGAATGATCTAGGCATTTTAATTTTAAGTTTCATTTTCAGAGTGATTCAGATCAGTTCCTCAGGGTGACCAGCTTATTTGGGAGCCTGAGGAACATTTTTAATCTTGGTAATGTTTATTTTATTAAAAAAGGAATAAGAGGTGACCCTGAAAGGGTGGGAGTTACACACGAGGTATTAATTTCTGAGCCTCTCCTGAAGCACTGTTCTTCAGCAACAGGAATTTCCCAATTTGGTTTGTGACCCATGTGTATCCCTTCGCCTTCTGAGATGGTTTGGTGTGCCTAGGAATAAGAATATAATTATTTCTTTTTCATTGCATGCAGGTTTTCTCTGATTTCTTTCCTTCAAATCTCCAGGTTAAATAATCAGGAGATATCAAAGGGCAGGCTTTGAAATCCATGCACTCAATTGCTCGGCTGTTGGTCTTAGCTGAAATCACGATTCTGCTTCAGAGCAGAGATTGATTTTCTTCCTTGACTGCGCAGTCTTTTGGCAGAGGAGAAGATGCTCCCCAACCCTGTGCAAACTCTTGCTCTCACCTTTGGTAGAGGTGAGCACTTTCTAAGTTCCACAGACACTTGTTGGGTCATGAAAATCCATTCAGAGGCCTAAAGAGCCAAAGCTTGGAGTTAAATCTCCTTTTTGAATAACCCCCCTCTCCTGTCCTTTCCTCCAAAAGGTCCAAGCTAATGATTTCCCCCACTGTGGGCTCAATGGGAGGCAAAGTGCAGAGAATGAGAGTTTGGTTACTACTACTTTGTGTATCAATATGAGGAATAAACCTAAATAGGTTTCCTTGCGGGCTGGTGCCTGGGGAATGGGAATCAGGGAGCAATTTGCTAGTCTTAGTGCATTTGTGAATGTGCATTTCTGCTTGATGGCAACTGTTAAATGAGCCTCGGAGTCAGTGACCCGCCATAAACCTTCCCCATCCCAACACACACAGAGAGGCGTTTGTGTCCCAGCAGAGGATGGATTTGGAATTAGCCTTAACCAGGCAGCGTCTCGGTTTTGCTCATGATCTGCAAAAAGAGGGAGAGAGAACAGCTGGGAAGTGGATATTATGAAGTTTGATAGACAATGAATTGATTGAAATGTGAGGCTAGTAATGGATTTGCTTTCCCACTTACCTGTAATAGAACTATGGGGAAAGCAAAGATTTTCTTGTTCCTTTTCACTTAAATTGGGGGCATTTCTCATTTATCTTTGCTTGCTGAGGAAAATTGGGGGTTTTACCATGAAAATATAAATGTATATTTCTCCTTTACAGTTGCTTCCTTCTGAAACAGGTTGTTTTAAAACCTAACAATTCAGGAACAGGATTATGTTAACAACTAATATTATTTTTTTCTGATTTCTATGAGGTTTTTTTCCCATCAGAGCTGTTTCGGGAGTGGAAATTCTTAAAAATTGGGTGGTTTAACTCATTTGAATGAGGTTATCCAAGAGAGCAGCATCTGGACCTTGGAAAATGTATGGACAGGGGATGTTTGTCTCTTAAAAGAGCAAAGCCACTTTTTTGGCTGGAAAAAAAATCAGGGCTTTCCTTCTGATCCAGAAGAAGGTTGTCTTTGTTTCTCAGATCAAAGTGTGATCCTGTAAAATGCCCAGTGCCTCCCCCTCCTCCCCTGGATCCTGCAACGCATTGATTCACCAAAATCAATCGCACTTTCATGAATTAGTCATCGGGTTCCTCGCTGCATCTGGACAAATTCTGTCCCTTTTCCTGCACACCCCGATCTCAGCGCTGCTCTCTGAAGCAAATGGTGCTGATGGGCTCGTTAACAGGCCAGGCTCTTTCTGATGCTGAGCAAATAAGCAGTTATTTTGGGGGATTTTGTGGGATCTCCTGCAGGGATCACCCCAGACATCTGTGCTGGAGGGACCTGTTGCCTTCCAGCAGTGCTGGCAGAGGGGGGAGTTTTCAAAGGTGCAAATCCCACGTCATCTCCATTGGTGTCGTGGTTCAGGGCACAGGAGTGCAGTGATGTGCCTCTTGGTGTGACAGCTGGGCCCACGGGCCAGCCCAGGAGCCCTGCGAGGCACAGCCAAACCCTCCTGCCTCCTGGGGACTTCTTGCTCAAAAGATGTTTGGCCAAGCTGCCCATAGAGATTGGGCTGTTACCTGTGCCCACCAGTGCTCTTTACGACTTGTAGGCAGTGCTGGGACACAGTTCCAAAGCAGCAGGAGAGCAGGATGTGCCCCACGGAGCAGGAACAGCCTGACTGATGGAGGGTGGGAGTTTGAGGCAGGACTTCTGCATCCCCCTCTCTCCAAGCACCATAAGCCCCCAAATGTCCCAACATGAAAATGGGATGTTACTGTGAGGATCCCCCCAGTACTTACCCATATCCACGTTCTTGTGGGTGCTGCTCTCTGGGCACAGGGCAGCTCTGGCTGTGCAGAGGTACCTGCAGCCACCTCTGACTCATCTCCAGCGTGGGCTCTGGGCATCCAGCCCGACTCCTGGTGTTCCGTGCCTTGGAGCATGAAATGCAATCAGCATTACCATATTGCTCTCTTACCTCCCCTGGGTGCCGTGCCCTCTGTCCTGGCCTCCCTGCATCACTGCATGCAGAATTCCTCTTGCCTCTTTAAGATCTAGCCAAAGCGTTTGACTTGATGGCCTTCCCTGAGAAGAAATTCCTCAGGCTGGCTGTGTGAACAAGTATTTCCTTTTATTCATTCCAAATTTACTGGCAATTATCGACTGACCCCTTTGCTCTTGTGTTGTGGGATGGTAGGAAAAGAGAGGGGTTGATCAGTCTTCAGCACGCGCTGCCCTGCAGAGTTAACGATATTTTATTCTCCTGTATTACAGCAGAGAGAAAGAGATCCTTTTTCATTACAAGTCTGATCAATTCCTAAGTTTTCCAGGGCATTTGAGTTTCTGAACTTTACAGATACTAAAGAATAAGGTGGAAAGGCATGAGGTTGTTCTTGGAATAAATGGTTCAAGGAGATGAAGAAAAGGCAGCGGTTGTTCATTTATGTGTATTGCTTTGTGCCTAAATAAATTAGAATCAAAATTGTCCAGCGAAGGAAGTGCAGGCCTGTCCTCTCTGCTGCATAAGATCTTCAGGCAACGTTTATGGAGTTTGAAAATAATGTTTCTAGTAATAAATGGCAGAAATATTCTGTTTTCTGCATCAGCAGATATGAGGATTAAAGGATTTGACCATATTAAACAATTTTGCACAGCTTTGGCTCCCAGGGCTTGCAGGCTGCATTATCAGAGTTCATCTCACGGCATTTCCAGACCTGATTGAAGAAGAGAATATATTCCTGCTTTGCAAGTTGTCACTCCCTAATTTAGGCCATCTCTGACAGAATTAAAAACCCAAAGATAAAGAGATTAGTTTTCTTCTCTTGGAAGTGGGCTGGCTTCCTGAGGCTCCCCCTACTCCAATCAGCCATTTGAAATGATGGAGATAATTGAATTGTATTGTTTTTCGTGCTCCCCCGAGCTCTGCTTGTGCTGGACTATCACATTGCTATGGAAACTTGAAAATGATAGTGACTGATCTTTCTTTGGGTAGCAAGAAGGTTTCCTCTGCCATTTGTCATCATGGTCAAGCTGGACCTGGAGTACAACAGCCCGAGGCAGCCCCTCGCACTATACTTTTGGATTCTTTATGGCTGAATTTAAAAGCCTGCAGTAGTTTGTTGGTATTTTAGCTCTCCACCAGAAAGGCACAGCGCAGGTAGCAAAATAAGAGTGAGATGCCTTTGAGGTGAGTGGGTGTGAAATAAATCCTGAGCATCCTCCTGCCTGCAGGGCTTGTATCAGACCAAGGGACTCAGTCACTGCTGTGCTCCTAAAGGGAACGTTCCAGCTTTCATCTGCCATTTCATGGGACAGGTAGGGGTTGAACTCACTTAAACAACTCCATGTTCTTAAAATTGCTCTGAGAACAACTGCTTACTCCTGGGAGCCCTAGGGACTGATTTAATTTTAGAAGTTGTTGTTGTTTGCATTGAAAAATCATTAAATTTTAGGTTAAAAATGATGTAGATACTCATTGCTTGGGTAGACTCACCATCTCTGTTTTGGGTCATTCTTTCTCATCTTCTAGTTTCTTTTTCACAGAATCACAGAATGGTTTGTGTTGCAAGGGACCTTAAAGACCATCCAGTTCCATCCCCCTGCCATGGGCAGAGCCATCTCCCACTATCCCAGGTTGCTCCAAGCCCCGTCCAACCTGGCCTTGGACACTTCCAGGGATGGGGCTTCTCTGGGCAATCTGTGCCTCAGCACCCTCACAGGGAAGAGTTTCCTCCCAATATCCCATTTAACCCTGCCCAGGCTCTCAGGTCTCCCTGGAGCTTTCTCTTCTCCAGGTGAACGCCCCCAGCTCTCCCACCTGTCTCCAGAGCAGAGGGGCTCCAGCCCTTTGACCATTTTCCTGGCCTCCTCTGGACTCATTCCAGCAAATCCATGTCCTTCTTTTCCAGACAAGAAAAAGGGGGTTTCTGTCACACAGGAACTTTTTTTTCCCATTTCCTAGTGAACTACAGTGTCTACTGCAGCATTAAAATTCTGTCCCAGTGCTGCATGTCACAAGCCATATTTTACAAAGCTTCTTTACCTTTATCAAAGAAAACTCTTCGAACTTTGAAGGTCCTGAATGCAGATATCTGCACACGTTGACTCGTGCTGTCAGCAAAGGATTAATCAAGGCTGTCACACATCGAGCCATAAAACCTTTAATATTTCTAAAAGGTTTGAAGCTTCTCTATTTATCACATGCATCAGGGAGAATAAACTGTTAAACTGCTGTATCAGTAGGAAATAGTTTCAGTTGTTGCAGAGTAGGGCAGAGCTGAGCCCCAAATGCCAACCAGCAAGGGAAAACACCCTCTAAATGTTAGACTGAGATGCTGCTCTTTGACTCTTACACAAATATTTCCTCTCCCATCCACACGTATGCAAATCACAGGCTGTTGGGTGGAATTTGCACATGGAGCCTGGTGAAAACATTAATCAGTTCCTCTAAAGAGGCAATAAAAAGGGTAGTGTGGCCTTTCCTCTGCTGGTAAATCCCTCATTTCTGAAGAAATCCCATTGTTGACTTTGTCACTACGAGGCACTAACTTCAACACACAGCTCCTGATATTGTGCACGTAACATCAGGAGTCACCCCGTGTTTGTAGCAGCCAATGCCCAACTCAAGCATGATGCAGAAGTTTGTCATTTTATTTTAATACTTTTCTGGAGTAGCCACATTTTCAGGCTTCCCTGTTTCGCTCAGATTTCAACCCAGAGGTGGAAAAACTTTGTCAGAATTTTTTCAGGTAATCACAAACCCCCAAACAATGGTGATGGGTCTCAAACCCAATTTGAAACTCTTGAGGCTGCAAAGCTCAATTGGAAGTGCCACTGAGACAGATGTTGCTTTTGCCCTGAATCCTGCTCTTTTAGCTTTGTTGGAGATTTAAACACAATGGTGGGGAAGAAATAAAAGTTAATGGCTCCTTTTCCTCTTTTAAACAGGTTTGAGTGTGGAGAAAGTTTGGGTAAGTTCTGTTTTCCTTGTGTACACATAGATATGTGTATGTCCATGCTTAGAAATGAGTAACACCCAGCGAGATACAGCACGAGGGAAATGCTGGTTATCCACAAGCACGGATTGTCTCTCCAGAGGACAACCATGTGAGATCCCATATGGATCTTCATGGCCCTTATTATATACCCTGATCCCTCCCCAAATGTGCTCGTGCCAGAACGATGGGCTTTGTTCTGCTCAGCTTAAGATGGTTGGGAAGGCACAGGCAGAATCCAGCTAGGGAAGAGCTCCTGCTGGGGCCATACCAGGGTTTCCCAAGTCTCCAGGAGGAATTCTGATCACACTGGCATAAATGGCAAGGTGTGTGCACTGATACTCATCCACACCTTGTACTTTGATGTCCTTTTGATGAAACCATTAGGATTTCCAGTGTTTGGTGAGCTGTAAGTGGGCAGATCCTGGGAGATCAGCATCCCTGGGTTGCTGGCAGTCCTTCTGGCTGCTGTCAGAGCTGGGGCGAGCCGAGCACCCACCTGATGGTGCGTGGCTACGACACTCGCTTCCCTCTTCTCCCATCTGCCTTTCTTACAACCGAAGCATTGCAAAGGCTAAATTACCAAAAAAAAAAAATAGGTGTCCAAGTAATGATGGCAATTACATGATTAATTAGGCATGGAAGTGCAGTTGCTCAAAAATTTTCAACAGTTGGTGCTTAATAGCAAAGAAAGCACCGTGCGATGAAATACCCCCCCGAAATGATCCGGTGGAGCCGGGGGCAGGTGAGTCCAGTGAAGTCTGGAATTGCAGAGTCACTGTAATTAGTTACTTAATTGTGTGCCCGAACTTGTTTGATGCACTTAGTGTGCATATGTAATTAATGATGATTTATTGAAAAGCACTCTTACTGTAAACGCTTTCCTTATCATTTCCTAAAAATCTAATTGCTGAAGGAAAGATTGGAATCTGATTTAATATGTATGGATGGAATTAGAGTTTCTTCTTGCTTTTTTTGCTGGCTGTGAATAGATAAGCCTGGAAATGATCTATGTATGAAGTGCTCTGTAGGAATGGGCCTAAGTGAGGAGATGATTTGAGGAAAAGGGGAGCTGAGTACTGTCTGCTTTCTAGTACAGAGATTGGTGTTGGGTTATGGGAACCTGAACTGAGTGTGCATTTCCTGGGGTGGGAGTCCATGGTGCAGTAACAACAAGGGACCCTTGGAGTGTGCATCCCTTTCCAGTGGGAGCCACATTCCATACTCCCACTCCTTTGTTTCCAGTGTTTCCTTTAACTGTAATGGGCAAATCTCATTTCTGGGACGTCTCAGACAGGTTCGAGAGCCAAATGATGGAAGAAAATTCATCATCGATTTCTTCAGGTTTCCTAATAATCTTTGCACTATTACCTCTTTCCTTCCTATTTTTTACTTAGCACAGATCTGTCATTGCTCCTTTTTCATCTCCCTCTTTGCAGGCTTTGGTTTCCTGCCTTGCTTCTCCTGATGAGCTCAACGCTGCGTCCCCTGCTCTTCTGTTCAGCTTTGTTTTCCCTGACACACACAGATCCCACATTCGTTCTGGCAGTCAGATCTTCCCTCATTTCCCTTCTATCTTTTAACAGTCTTCTCTCATCTCTTCACATACGACTTCCAAGCTGTCTGGAGGCTTCTTCTCCCAACTACCTCATAGCATGAGGCAAAATAATGTGTCCAGCAAGGGGAAAGCAGAGCAGATTTATACACAACAGAGATTGTTTGAGTTTTTGGGTTTCAAATAGTGGTTTAAATGGAAATGGATTTCATTGCTTGAAAATATACATAAAGGAATACTTTAATCATCTGAAAAATGCTATTCTATGAATATAAATTAAAAGATATCACGTGCAGGCTACTTATTCTAATATTCTAATTCAATTTGCTGTCTCTTATTCCAACCAAATTTTTCTCAATGTTATTTTAAAAGCTGATTTTCTACATAAAAAATGGGGAAGGAAAATTAAAATGCAAATTATTACAAGGAATCTGGAAGATGACTTAGATCCCAGTTTTTAATCCTGTAGTATTTGGGTAAACAGATCAGGAACCTCATTGGTTTCAGAAGAGCATCCCATGAAAACACATACATAGCAAGGTTGGTGCTTTCATCAGCACTGGATTCCAAATCAGTCTGAAAAACAAGAATCAGTTAATTGTGTCCCCTTTTTTTGTTTTGGCTACACCAGGACAAGCTGGGAGAAGTCTTTCCTTTTATTGCACCTTTCTCTCGGGGCTGTTTCCAAAAGGTCTGTGTGCAATAAGTTGGGGGTGAGTGTAAAGGTCAAGAATTGTATCTTGGAAAATGGTATTTTTTTTGAATTTCCCAGCCTGATGAGTCATTCATTGCTATGACATATCGTGTCTGCTTTTATTAGTCATGTCATATTAGACTCAGTGAGCGAGAATGATCCTGCCTCTTCCAGGCTGGCTGATTTCCTGAAAAAAACTGAAATTGAGAGTGACACTAAAGTGCAAAAGAGTGATCTGAGGGAATGCAGTTAGTTTGCTTCAGATCTTATTTCTCCTCTACCTTGGACTGACATGAATGTTTTTCTTCATAACCTGCAATTCACAACCAGCTGAGTTCTCTGAGATTATGCACTTTACGGAAGTGACACTATTTTATTGAATTAGGTAAACAATTTGTCACTGCTGAAACTCGGTGTTAGTAATTTATTACAAATTACATCATTATTTCACAATACAGGACAAGTGAGTCAGATGAAACGCGTCTAGCTAATTCTGAATTTCAGGATAACTGATGGAACCTTTGTTAGATTAAAATATGATATATTATCTCAAGCCATTCAGTTGGGCCTGGCCTGAAATTTAAATATTTCTGTAATAACCTCACTCCTAATTTAAAAAGCAAGCACACGTTTCCATTAGTGCTTCCAGTGAGTGTGTGTCATCATTTTCTGGTGATCAAATCCATGGAGAATGTTCTATTCTGTTTTCATCACCAGGTCTGGAACTGTTCAAAAACCTGTAGCAGTGGCACTTGGGGACATGGTTTAGTGGTGGCCTTGGACTCGATGATCTCAGAGGTCTCTTCCAACCTAAACAGCTCCAGGAGAACTCTCAGATTACTCTGAGCTGATTAAAGTCAGGTCTAAGCATTACAAAAAGTTGGGTTTGTAATGTGGTTGTAAACTCAGACCTCTGACCATGACCTTGCTGTAATTGCTGCTGTTTATGTGTTATCTGCAAATATTATTGGTAAATATTATCTGCATTTTGAAGTGTTAAAACTAGAAAGTTGTGAGATCCTACTGAGAAAGGAAATGGGTTTTTTCCAACCATAGAAAAAAGTGTTACCAGGTGATCAAAAAGCCTAAAGCCTGGAATATTTTCAATGACTGAAAATTGAAATAAAATTTTAGGAAGTAAGAAGTCAGCTGAGTGAAAGATTTCCTTTCAAGCTATTTGTATGTGTATCTAAATAATAAGTACGTTGAAATCACAGTTCATGAATGTTAAAGTGTAAGTGATGGTGATGATTTCCAAAACTGGTTGATAAATTAATTGAAAATCATTTTTCCTTTAGAAGTGATGTTTTAACAAATCTCTAATTTTCTCATTCCAAAACACTGCATTCTGAATTTCTCAATATTCCATTTTTTCCTGGAGTTTTTGCCTTGTTTGTTGTAGAAGACTTGAGTGGAAAAACCCAAATGGGATAAGTTGAAACCCAGCCATTATATCTCAGTTTCCATTCTGTCCCTTGGTGTCTTTATGGGGTTACAATTTCCTGTGTGTGCATGAAATGAGTTGGAAGAACTATTTTTTATATTATTATTATTTTATAGCTATAGAATTATTTTTTTATATATTTTTTAGAGAGAGAGGAAAATGGACTCCCTGACTATTAAAATTATTCCCTGGGCAGTTAATTTAATATCTCCTCTGTCTGTGGTTCCTCTGCTCTTTGCCCATGCACTGCTGCCTTCTGCTCACGGGGGACAGGGAGAAGGTCACAGGGATGTTCTGGGTGAGCCACACAGGAAACCTGAGTGACATCCTCCTGGTCACTTTGAGGCTTCTTCCCCCCGTAGTCCAACTCACAGCGTGAGTTCCAGCTCGAGAAAAGCAATTTATGAACTGTTTTATTGGAGATGGTGCCTAAAGTTGCTTTTGAAAGTGGTTGTTACTTCTGTCACTCCTGTGCTTTCCAAAATGGTGTTTCCTGTGTGATTCCTCACTTTGTCAGACTGCAGGAATGAGGCTTTAACGTGCAGAATTTCAGCCAGAAAGGACGTGCTCTGCAGAACGTGTATGTGGGCACCAGGGAGTAAATTTAGCAGCCATCTAGGTGTAAATATTATTTCATTTTAACTGTGAGATGGTTACCATGACAGGCAATGGGAGCTGGAGATGTGACTGAAGATGAAAATGTGGCCATGGAGCAATGGCTCTACTGAACTCCTAAATGTGGGAAAAGGAGGGGAAGTTGGAGTAGTTCACTAGTTAAGGGAGAAGAGTTCTTGTCCTAGCATGGATTTTCCCTGTCTCTCCCTTTCCTAAGGGAGTAAGAAACGATGCCTTGGTTTGCAGAACGCAGGGAGGAGGCTGCAGTGGCTTTGGGGAGTTGTGTGGGAGCCTGAGGATGAGTGGACAGCCCTACACCCCTCGCCCAGCCTGTCAGCTCTTTATTCAGGGACAGATCCCAGTGAACAGTGATCAAGAAATAACTCTCTGAAAGTCACTTTTCTGACTATTTTCCTGCTCTGAAGAGGAGACAAGGAGCAGGTGCAGAAACTGTCCTGCAGAGCTCGGCTCACAGGAGGAATCAGCTCTTCAGGTGGTTTCCATGAGGTGCTTGGTGTGTCCTGTGACCCAGGAGAGGAGTCATTGCTTACCAAAGCCTGTGCTGTATTTGGGGTGCAAATTCCCAGCTGGCTAACTCTGTCATTTGGGGCGCTGGATAAAAGCAAAGGATTCTGCATCTGGATTTCAGTGTGCCCATGGTCGGAGCTGTAGTTCAGCTGGATCTCTAATTAAAGCCCCACTCCTTCAGGAAGGTATTACACTTAATTCTGTCCCTTGTTCAGCTGCACGAGAGAGATGATAGATTGAGCCAGCAGACAGTTTATACTTATGGCATCTGGGTTGTTTGTTTTTTGCAGCTGAGCAGCGTGGCAGCTCCGGGCTCGCCGCTGTGCCGAGCGTTATGGATTGCATTCACGGTCCCTCCATCATTCCCCATTTGCATGGACATCTTAGTGCCTCTGGACCTTTGCAGAATTATCTCCCAGGATTATTAATCAAGTCCCAAAACATTAACACATCCAATCAAGTTAATTGGAAGAGATAGGTTTTATTAAAAAGAAATCTAGCGAGGCCTGTAGCCTATATAATAAGAATGTTCTATGGAATCTCTCCATCTGATGCCAAAGGAAAAGCTTCTCTGTGTGACACAAAGCAAGTGGAGCAAAAAGAGCTGCTGCAACAGAGATCTTGCTTGGTCTAACCTGTGCCTTTACAGCAAATAGCAAGGAATGTCTTGGTTAGTTTAATTTCCCCCTCATTTAAAGCATAAGTTCTGTGTACAACCCAAGGTTATGTAATCCCATCTTCAGGGCATGTTTCTAGCAGTTTTCAGGGGCTTCACTTTTTATTTATACAGTTTGTGTGTCTCCAACGTGAAGGGGCAGTTGCGGGAGCTGCATTAATGAAACACAACATCTATCTCAGCGGCTCAGGGAAAGCCAGCAAATTTATTCACCATAGATTTGCCAGCTGAAGTGTAGGTAATACAACTGCATCTAGTGCTGTTTTGATTCAGAGCCAGTGGCCTCATTGTCCCCCTGATTGGGAGCTGATTCAATTCACAGCTCTGTTTTGCTGGGCACAAACCGCCCCAGGCAACGCGTCCCAAGCCCTGATGGAGATAAAAGGTCTGAAACAGTGATAAGTTTTGAGCCACACGCATGGTGGGCATGTTTGGTTGAGGGGAGCAGATTAAATCTAATCCCCAGTGAGTGCCTGAAATATATATATATATATATACATATAGTGGATGCAGAAGTCTCAGCACTAGATTGAATGTAATGATTTACTTCTGCTGGCTGGAATTACTTGCTACTGTAGATGGAGCAGTGAGACTCCAGTGAAGAAGCTGTTGGAAGTGGTGGCTGTGGGAATGAAACTGTTGTCACCTGAAGTTTCCCACCACACCTACAGTTGTACATTGGACTGAGCTGGTGAATCGTGGACTCATCACATGCTGTGCCCAAGTATCTCATATCCTTTCTTAAAGTCTCACCAAAGGTACCACATTTCTGCCACAGCTCAAGACAATTGTGTGCAAGATAGAGGTTAAAGCAGAGAAAATCTGTGTTATGTTCTATATTCTGTGTTATATTCTACCAAGGAGACCCTGAGCAGACCCTGACCAAACCTGGCCATGTTCCAAAACACAAAGACACATAAAAAGATGTGAAACACCAGTGTAGAGAACGTCCTTATCTCTTTCTGCACCATCTTGCACTACTAATGCCAGGAGGATATTACCAGATGGTTTTATTTTTTACCCTTGTGCTGTTTCCTGTTTCTTTAAGTCTGATTGCTTAATTCACTGATTTCTCATTTACTAAAGCCCTGCTGCGGTGACTCTATTCAACAGCGTGAAGAAAAGCTTTTTTCCTCTCACTTTGACCATTTATTCCTGACCACTCCTTTACCTTTTAAAATTCACACTCAGAAATCTAAATTTTGGACCCAAATGAGCTGGAACTATACCTTTAAAAAGAAAAAAAGAGAGCCCCAAACCTTTATTAAAGCTACCCTGGCGTTGCTGTGTCAGCATCGATGTGATTAACCTGCCATACAAATGTGGGTGCTATAAAATGAACCTGCTCCAAGGCAGCTTTGATTTGCATGCTCAACACTTTCCAAGTGTTGCATTCATAAATCAGTAGTTTTTTTGTGTGTGTCTCTTCTGGGTAAGTGTTTTTCCTTCATTCTCCCCTCCGTCCTGCAGCCCAACCTGTATATCATGGCCAGAGCAGACCTGACCAGCATGTAGATTTGGAGAGACTGGTTTTAATTCTTAGCTACGAGGAAAGACCTATTGCTTGAGCTTTCTAAAATAAATACACCAAATATTAATAGCTTGTGGAAAAAATGATAGAAAAAGAAGGAGAAAGTGACCTTCCAATGCTTTCTGAGGAAATGCAGCACTCCAGCAGGTACCTGTCTGCAGTGTGTGGGGGAGCATCTGAGTTCCTTCGAGCAGAACCACCAGAAGGATACATCTGAAGTCCCTTTTATTTGCAGTTTTGCACTTCTTTCAGAGAATCTGAGCTGTTGCCCTTTCAAACAAGCATTGCCCCAAGTCTTTCCCTTCCTCTTCTGCTGCCTTGCTCTGGTGCTGAGTTTCTCAGCAAACAGTCCTTGTTGTTTGTGGTGGGGAGTAAGGCTGGCTCTGCCCAAACATTATTGATCCCAAGTTCATTTAAATAGCATGAAGTTAATTGACTCATTGTTGTGGGATGGGATTTCACTCTTCCCTTATCGCGGTGCAATGTCCTCGTTTGATGATGCTGATGAATAGATTCTCAGTTCCTGCAGATAAACTTTCTGAGCAGAGTGGTGGCATCCTAAGAAGTGGAAGCAGTAATTTTGGGAGAGGTGGAAGGCTGGTCTGGAGCAATAGTGCACTGTCCTGTAGCCTGTCCATGAGAACACAGCTCCCATAACAGGCAGCAGCTTCTGACTCAACATCTCTGCTGGAAACTTAACATGAAGACTTATTCCTTCTTATCTTTCACCTGGAATATTTACTTTTGTGACTCTTTTATTTCCCTGCCTTCTTGCCAGGGAGTGGTTTAGGGACAACCCTCAGTAATATTGTCTGCAAGGGTAGGAACAGGGGCATGGGAATACTGGGACAGTAACCTGGGTTCAGATTGCTCAGTAGACTGACAAGATCAAGAAATTCCAGGTCACAGGATCTGCAAACCAACATTTTGTGGGCTCTGTGTCCTGCACAGACAGACTCCAAACTTTAAAGGTGGCTTCAAATTTAAGGATTTTGATTTGAAACCTTCCCTCCAGCTCCTTATCTACCTAAGGAGTGATGTCAAGCTTTGGGAACTGGTTGGCTTTTGATGCTGAGGTACAGGTCTGATTTTCTACAGGCTCTTCTGAATGGCAGGAGACAGGGAAGGCAGCACGTGATACACAGCCAGTGAAGTGCTTGATGGGATTTTAATATGTGGAATTTATTTTCAGCTGTAAGTATGGATTATGTATAATGCACATTTAAACCTTTGTGTGTCTGAATTCCCCATGCAGCTGACAAGGGGGTGGCTGGAAAGAGAAGCTGACTGTGGCCAGCTAGACCTGGCTGTTGCCACGTGGGTGCCCTGTGAAGGGAAAAGGATGTTAAGGGAAGATGGGAGCAGGGGTGGCCAAGCTCAGTGTTTGCCAGAGCAGAGCAGGAGAAGTTAGGGAAGGAAAGCAAGGCAGGAGGTGAGAGGTTTGAAAGCCATTGTGTTCCTGACTTCCATCCTAGGAGATAATCCCAGCAAGATGAACGTGATGCACGTCCTGCCAGGAACCAGGCATGGGAGCTGGGAGGAAAATACCTGCAGTTGTCACTTTCCATGCACCACAGAGGGGAGGGATAATACCAATAGTCATACTAATACTAATTTCAATGAACTTCCAGTATTATTATTTTTTTAAATGCTTACTCTCTCACAGCATTGTTTCAGACCAGGCAAGAGAAAAGAGGGCTAATTAGGCTTGAAACAGAAAAAGGAGGATATGATTTTTTTTTTGGCTTTTAGTATTCACAGTTTTCCTTTGCTTTTGTTTCCTCAATTTTTCTCAACAAAAGTTGCCCCACAGGATGTGCAACTCTGCATATCAACACGACAAGCACTACATGGAAAATAATCAAGTAGTGCCCATATTTATTACACTGAAGATACAGATTTGCTTTGTTGGATTTTTGTGTGTGTGTGGTTGTTCTTCTAATATTACTGACTTGTCTCCAGGCAAGAAAGCAATTCTCTCTTTGCCTCAGAAACATGTGGTACAACCTCATGTCTCACTGGCAGGGGATTTAAAACAGCCACTATAATTTACATGATAATTGTGTCATATTTTCTTACTTCCCATACAAGTTCCTCCTCGTTTGAGATTGTTCTGTCCTTTAGCAAATAGTGCACTTACCGTTGGCTCTGCAGGGAGCTCTTGGCAATCTTGAGTCAGAACTATAATGGAAAAATGGCTCACCTGATGATTTCAAGGGGATTACAGAGTTAGGGAAAATAATCTGGTGGATGGGAAGGGGAGGAGAATTCCACCAAGCACTGCTGGAGCAGAACAAGTATTGAACTCTCATCGTTGGCCTGCCTGTCTTTCAGCACATCTTTTGTTTCTTTGCAGTGCTGCAGAGGATAAGAGGGAAGGAGGCTGGAGGGATGTTTGGGATGTGTCTGAGAGGGAAGGAGGCTGGAGGGATGTTTGGGATGTGGCTGAGAGGGACGGAGGCTGGAGGGATGTTTGGGATGTGGCTGAGAGGGAAGGAGGCTGGAGGGATGTTTGGGATGTGTCTGAGAGGGAAGGAGGCTGGAGGGATGTTTGGGATGTGCCTGAGAGGGAAGGAGGCTGGAGGGATGTTTGGGATGCCCCTGGTGCGTGTGCAGTGAAGATGCTCAGACAAACCCAGGTACCTCCTCTGTGGCAGCACTTCTCCCATCACAAGTCCATCTCCTTCCGTGCTTTAAGGGGGAGTGCCAGGCTAAGGGCAACAGTCCCACCTTGGCCTGACTGGCATTTTTTCCCAAATTCAGCCCTGAGGAGGTGCTGCAGGAGTGACAGCTGTCCCGTGTTTCTACCACCCAAGCCTGGCAAGAGCTGCAGGGCTTGTCCTGGTTGCAGAGATTGATCACCCCGGCCTCTGCTCCGCTCCGCTCTTCGCCATCCGGCTTGTCCTCTTTGCAATACAAATGATAGGAATTAGGATATTAGCAGGAGACCGCAGGATGTAATTGTATGTTGACTGAAATGTTTCTGATGGATGGACCTGGCGAGGTGACATCTCTTATTTATGGAGAGGAAAGCACAGGTAGGTGATGGATTTGACAAGAGCACAGTGGCAAAGCAAAATAACACTAAGGCAGAATGAGAATGTATTTCCTAATGGCCTCCCTCGCAGCTGTATACACTGATTTAATCTCTGCAAAGCACTCCCTTGTTTATGAGGCCTGTGGGTACAATTTTATGCCTGAGTGAAGAGGTTGCTAATAGCTGCCATATTTGTGTTTAAGGACCTGCGAAGGATTAAGCTAAGTATTTTAAAGCAATGAGCCATAATAAAGTAATAATATATTGAAAATAATAAACAGCTTTTTATTCAATAATTGGCTGCAAAACTGGTGGAGTTCAAATGACAAAACTACTAATTATAAATGCAGTTGCTAATCATATATTCATTGGGGGATGTGAATTAAAACCATGGCATAAAGTCTCTGTGGCAGAGACAACGAGGCATGGAGCAGGGTGGCAGGTACCTTTAGAAAAACCCCATAAAACCCACAAAAAAACCCTTGGGAAAACAAAATATTCCTGTAGGAACTCGTTGAGGTAATTACTCAGGATTGCTTTGTTGCACATAGGGAGAAGTATCTGCCCTTCTCAGTGCCAGGGTGTGACGTCCCATGTTGGGACATTTTGTGTCTCAGTCAGAATGAAATCATCCCAACCCACCACAGGCACTGGAGTCCTAGGGGTCACCTTTTCCCATTTTTGGAGACTGAGATCCCTCCATCCCAGTAGTGTTATTCTCTTCCCTTCTTTAGAAACTAGAGTTCTTGTGGTTGCCATCCTTCAAAGCACAGCAACATGATCAGGGTTTCCTCTCTTCTTCTTGTCTTTTTCATACAACTGGTCTGGCAGAGAAGATCAAAATAGATAAGAGGAGGAGGTTCCTGAAAGCCTCAGCGATGAGTTATTTTGTGCCTTTCTTACCAAAACTTGTCTGGTTGGAGCTTACCAGGGTATAGACCCCACAGACTCCCTGCCTCCTTCCTGCCTCGGTGTGGGACAAGGTTGCACATTAGAAGGCACTGTAGGAAATCCTTTGCAGACAGACAGTTTCTGGGTGTGAACATGTGTACATTACTGAATCCAGTGGAACTGCACACCAACAGGAGCAGGTGCACAGAAAGGTAGGTCCAGAAGCTCTAAGAGACCCTGCTGAAGGGAGAGGACATTCCTGGGGCTGAGAGAGCCAACACACACGCTGCCTGCAATACTGCTCATATAACAAATATTTCACACAGACTTTTGATGAACTCTTAGTCTGAACCTACCCCTCAGTAGTGAAGTTTTACTAGTTGGGGTCTGTGCACCAAGAAGTTATGAAGATGCTGAGGATAAACCCTGATCAGCATCCACATGTTCAAGGGCAGGAGCCTTTCTCAGGCCGCCCCTCAGCCAGAAATCATCATCTCTGTGTCTGTGCCACCTGCCCAGCCCCAGCCTGACAACAGAGAGCAGCTGATGGTGTTGGTTGCAGTTCAGTGCTCTGCATGAAATAGATTTGCTGGCCCTGAGTGAACTGAGGAAATCCTGCTGCTTGCCAGAGCCATGCGTGGTCATTTCCATGTGGTCACTGAAGTTGCTGCTGGTTGCATGGCTTTGGGGCAGGGGGAGCTCACCATGGTGGCAAAGTGAGGTTAAAAGGAGGCAGGGCTCGATAGCACCTGAAATCCCTGCTGGATTCTCCATGGGACTTGCACAGTTGAAGGTGTTACAGGCCCTGTGTCTGCCAGGATGAAAAAGGCAGAGGTGTGTGTGGATCTGAGGCTCCACCAGCAATAGTTGTCTCTGGCCTCCAGCAGAAGCTGTATACATGGCTGCACAGGCATATTGCCCTTGCTTGATGAATGTATAAAATATATATGCCTATTAATTTGCTCTTAGGAGCCCTCAGGTTTCCATTAATGGCTCGTGTCCCTCAAGGACCCTGCAATACCCAGTTTTTATAGAGGTGCCAGGTAATGGCCTGAGGGTCAAGCCACCACATCACATGGTTAAGGGCCCCCAGGAAATCACGTGCAGGGTGAAAAGAGCCCAGATGTCCTGGCAGGTCACTGAGTCAGCAGTGGCTCCTCCTGGGCAGCCCCAGGTGCAGCTTGTCCCAGCTCAGCAGCAGAGGAAGACAGATCTACCTGTAGTGACAGGGTCCTGGTGTTTTGAGCTGCCAGTGGTGAGCTCCCTTGGAAAATGGATTAGGTACTTAGACACTTGCATTTAAATGTTGGGGCCTTGCCTTAAATATCCACATCAGAAGAAAAAAAACTTTTTCCAGGCAAGACATAGTTGGAACTGATACTTTTTATTATGCTTCCTGTGGATTGTATGTTGATTTGATTATTCTCTGGAATCGCCAGGCTGGGTTACTTATGCCTTTGTGGCTAAAAATTAATCAGTTGAAACCCCATCTATTTTAAATGTCCCTATGGAAGTTGGACAACCTGCTAGAAGACATGGTCAGAAGTGAGGACCGATGCAGAGGTGATGTATGAGCTTTCAGCAGAGTTTAATGCAGGAGACTGCAGGAGGTGATGGTGGAAATCTGTGGTGAAGGTGTTTGCAGCGTGGCCCCCGTGTCCGTGGGCAGGGTTGTGTGGAGGAGAGGCTGTTGGCTCATCCCAGTCCCTGCTGCAGGGAGCACTGGAGCCACATGGAGCTGTGGAGTCTGACAGCCAGCAACAGGGACTTGCAGAACGTTAATTTTTCAGTGACCACAGGAGAAACTCAATTTTCTTTTCTCTTTTTTTAAGTTTTTTTTCATTTGTTCGTGTTACAATTTAGCCTTTAGAGAACCAAACCAGGATTGAGGATTTGTTTGGCTACAAAGCTCATTAGTGGAGCTCCACTGCACTCAATTGCTCGAGAATTTCAGACCAAAACAAAACAAGTGGAGAAAAAGGAACAGTAAATCTATGAACATTGTAACTCATTAAAAGACAATTTATGGACAGGGAAGGGGCTGAAGTCGTTGAATAAATTATTATCATTGCAATTATTCAGCCCTGTTTAAATTATAGAAGATGTTACCAGGTTGTTGTCTCAAGTCATGGTGCATAGTTTATGTGCAGTGGTCTTCTGAGCCCTTCACAGATCTCTTACATTAAGCTAAACCACTGATTACATCTTTGTTAAGATTTACAGTCTTTCCACAAAAACATCCTCTTGCTGCAGCTTGTGAGAAGGGTCTGGCTTAAAGTGACACGTTGTGGAGGGCTCAGTGCCAGGTTTAGTGGCTGTGGCTCAGCCGGGGTCTCAGGACCAGCTGGAGGAGGAGGAGGTCTCTATGTAGAGAAAAGCTCCTCTGGGCAGCAGCTGGGCTTTCCTGAGTGTTGGTTTGGGTCTGAGGCGTAATTCCCTGTAGGGATACAGCAGTTACCAGTCTTGACCCTCTCCTCAGGGTTGTGTAGATGTCATTCCTTTAGCTCAGCCCTTGGCACTGAAACACCACAGCCCACAGAGCCCTGAAAAGGCCATGGAGGCAGCAGGGAGATGTTGTCTCCGGGGTACCTCTGAGGTGTTCCACCGTGGCAGGGGATGGGGCAGGGCAGGACTGACCCACAGATCCACTGCATCCATGGAGGGGCTGTGAACATGGTGAAGGGTCTGGAGGGGATGCTGTTTTGGAGGAGGGGCTGAGGTATCTTGGTTTGCTCAACCTGCAGAATAGGAGTCTGAGGGGAGACCTCATCATGATCTGCAGAAGAGGGGCTTGGCGCTATTCCCTCCAGTGCCCAGCAATAAGACATGAGGGAATGGCATTAAACTGTATCAGGAGAGGTTTAAGATGGCTATTAGGAAAAGGTTCTCCACCCTTCACACCTTCAGAGAGAGTGTTTGGGTGCTGGAACAGACTCCCCGGGGAAGTGGAGATGGCCCCAAGCTTGAGAGAGTTCAAGAAACTTTTGGACAGTGCTCTCAGGCTCCTGGTGGAATTCCTGGGGCTGTCCTATGTGGGGCAGGAGTTGGGCTGATGATCCTTGTGGGTCCCTTCCACCTTGGGATATTCCATGATTCTCTGTGCAGGAACAAACCCAGGGTCTAGTGTTGCTCTCCAAGGGACAAACCTTGCTCAGTCTTTTTAGTGGCATCAACTAAAAGAGCAGGTTTCCCTGGGATCCCAGCTAGTCAAATGTGTTCAGGATGACTCTGATGTTTCCCAAAAAAACCCACACTGAGTAACTTTCTTTAGGAACAAACCTGCTGCCCTGAGCAGCAGTGCAATCACAGCTCAGGGGATTATTTGTTGGCTGGAGTGTACCAGGGACTAATTTGGGTGAGGACACAGGTGTTAACAATCGTGCCTGGATTGCAGGATCAGCCCCCAGCCAGGTGCATGTGATAACCATCAGGCTGCTGACTCATGGGGGGGATGATGATGATTGTTCTGCAGGGGCTGTGGCTGCTGCCAACCCCTCGTTCCACCTGGGCATCCTCTGAGCAATCAGGGGGCTCAGCTGGAACAAGGGTCTCATTTAAGGAAGAGGAGGGGCTGTCCTGTGAAGCACTGCCTGGATTTGGGGTGTGTGGCACAGAAGGGAGGTCCTGTTACTGTTGGAGTATTTGGACTTGTAATAGGTATTTTTTTATTTTCTCTGATGAAGTTACTGAGCAGTTTGGATGCTGAGAGTGGGAGCAACTCTGCTATGGAAAAAGGTAAGGGTTTTTTTAATTATGTACTTTGGGGTATAGTTCTATAGAAGTGCATATGTCCTGTAAAACCAGAGCAGGTGTGTAATTCTGTTGATTTGAGGGCATTGTGGAAGTATTTGCATATAGACTTGTGCGAGTCAGCTCTGTGATAAAGGTATTTGTAAGCAGCAGTTCAGCTGCTTTCTGGAGTTTAAGATTTGAATCCCTAAAATTTAAGTGTCCTCCTCACCCTGTGGTTTGAGCCAGGACTGCGGGTGAGTTGGGAGTAACTTCTTTGTGCTGCAGGGCACAAAGGTTTTAGGGATGGGCTTGACTGCAGTGGTGAGGAGAGTTGAGTGTTGAAGCTCAAAGTCCTGGGAGTAGGATTAAGGTTGCTTTGTCTTTTTGTAGTCTGTGCAACTCTGTTTTTTCCGTGTTCCAGATTATTCTTTATATTCCACGTGAATTAGTCCTTACATTGTGTGCTCCCAAAGGAGATTGTGTGTTTGTGGTGCCTTTGGCCCTGGGGATGAGTGTGGGGAGTTCCTCTCCAGAGTGCTGCTGTTATTCCTGCTGCTTTGGCTTGGCACCACCTCCCCATGGCTTGGCATAGCAGAGGGAGTGGGTATGGGTGCCACCAACGTGCTCCTCAGCTGTGCTGTTTAATTTCGCTGTGTTTGTTTCAGTGATACCTTAGCAAATTTACAGGCAAGGGTGGGTTTAATAATCACCTGTAGAGAGAACAAAAGCAAATCCAGTGACAGCCCTGGCAATTCCCACCTTGGTTATTGCTGACAGACGGCAGGAAAATAAAAACAAGGAGGTTTTACATGCGTTGACACTAATGTACAACCCAAGGAGATGTCCCCAAGGAGATGTCACCAATTAGCATGAAAGCTGCTGCAATTATCAACTTAGACAAGAGTTGGCCATGGAAAACACAAGGTTTTAAGATGAACCCATGACTCCTCCTCCCAAATGCTTTCCTGTCCAGGCACGGGTGGATATTTGTGAGACAGCTCAAGTGAACAACTTGGTTATTGTGGTGAAGCTCTTTGCTACATGTCTGTCTTGCTTCCAGTGCTGGAAGCAGTTGGGAATGAGTTAGCACATCATTCTGCTGAAAACAAATATGTTTACTTATATATATGTATGTATAAAGTCTCATTATTTCTCATTTTATATATGTTTCTCTATATAGTGAGAAATAATGGGATTGCACGACAAAGCTCAACACTGAAAAAGTCTTTTAAAACAAAGATGGAAACCTTGAGCTTCACATTAGAGTTGGAGGATGGTAGGGGAGGGGTTTGGGTTCCTTCACTTTGCATAAACTGCTCAATACCCTGTGTTTAATCTGCAACTGGACAGGGAAAAGTGAGGGGGGAGGAAGTGCCACACCATCTGTAAAAACTGCCAGGACAATTTATGCAGCATTATAAACCTTTCCCTGAAGCTGTGCTTTAATAAGATTCCTAGTCAGAAGTCAAACTCTGCCTGGTAATTCATTCTAAACTCTCATAATGCATTTATTAGCGTGGAAATGGCAGGAATGAAGTGACCACGTTGGAGGTCCGTGTTCAAAATTAGCAAAATTTCCTGTCATTCAGAGTTCCAAAGGAAGGGGAGCGGGTGCTGTGAGATGCACTGAGTGCTCCCTTTTGCATTCGCAGGCAGCTAAATGGGCATTGTTTGAAATAATAACTTTTTTTAGGTTCCCTTAAAGCAGATGCTCAGCGTGATAGATTATTTTTTATCTCAAGATCAAGTTATTGAAATGAGAAATGTTCTATTATAAAGGAATTTCTTGGAAGACAAGGATACACTTTATCATATGGTGGCTCTTGCATCCTATTAGTTGCTACTTATGTGTTTTATTGAAATCAAACCTCTTGCTTAGAATTTATTTTCCAACAATACAAAAGCTTATGATTCACAGCCTCTTACATAATAGATATATTAATGAGTTTCTGCATATTTTATTGCTTTGTATTATTCTAAAAGCCATTAATCTATTTTTCTTGATTATCAGTTATGACAAAAACATTATAATTTTTCTCTGAATTTCATTACTGCCAAGTTCAGGGCTTTCAGAACTAATTCCTTTGGCTACCTGTTGGATTCATTAAACCTGAGTCTTTTCTTCTTCCTTTTTTCCTGTTGAAAATTGTACCCAGCCAAAGACTTGGTGCATTTGTATCAGAGTACAGGAGGATAAATTCTGCTTTGGGGTACTTGCATGTTCTTCCATTCAAATAGATTAGAGTTATGTGTATGAATCTCAGGCTCTAATTACGTTTCTATTAATAGAAGTGTCTTGCTATAAATACATGACTCACTGGAAGGATTCTGGTGTGTTTAGGCTGCAGATGTGACTCCTGCATTTCATTAACCTCCCAGCTCTCCACTTGAGAGATGGAAATGCTTGATGATTAGAGGACGTGGGGAGAAAAAGGTTATTTGGCTCCTCTCTCCAGGGGGATAAAGCCAGAATGACAAATTGTTGGAGCAAGTGGCAGGGCCTTCAAGCTGTTCTGGTGTCCTCTCTGTCACGGGCCAGTTTGGGGTGGAGCAGACCCTGCTGTAGGTCAGGAGAGACTTCAGAACTGGGGCCACCTCCATGTAGCAGTGCTTGGTGCTCATAGATGTATAGATTGAATTGGTTTATTTGCTGAAGTAGGGGAGAACACATAGAAATTTCAACTTAATTTTCTATTTGCACTGTTATATGAAATTGTACAGGCTAGGTGTTTAAGTTACCTGGTTTCTAATGAATTTTTGGGAAACCTTGAAGCCTCACAGGGATCAGAACAGGTAGTTCTGTGTTGTTAATGCCAAGAACATGTTTTTCCTAACAATTACTGCCTGCACTGGTCTGCACAGTGCTCTGCTATCCACTCTGTACTGTATTTTTGGCAGGGCTACCTCATTGTGTTATTCCTGTGTGTTCTTTTTTAGTGGCTTTAGTTGCTATCAAGACAGGACATTGATGTGTAAATAAAAACATTATCCTACCCATGGATGGCAAAAATATTTCCATTGTGCCAAAGCAAATATATGGACTGGAGACCACTTAGGTCTCTAGACCAAGTTAAAATGGGATTTAGGTGGGGAAAAAAAATTGCTTTCTCTGTCAACTCAGGTTTTAATGGTGTGGGTTTGATTAGCAAATCATGTGAATACCATGTGGCAGATCAAACTCTCATTTCACCCTGGCAGTTATTGATTCTGTATTCTCAGAGTGACAGAGCATTTTTATTTCTATGTCCAGCAACAAGTTGTTGCCACGACAACATCAGCATTGGGCACTGTTGGCATCCCACCCTTATCCCAAAGTGAAGCCCAGTAGATTCTGGAACTGCTTAAAAATTATTACGGTAATAAATTTTTAACTTAATTTTTACTTCTTGTCTCCTTTCCTGGGGGAGGAATAACTTATGTTCCAGGAAGGTAACGCGTGAATCTACTGCATTTTCTGCCAGCCAGTGTGCCTGTATCGAGCGAAGTCCAACATTCCTTACAAAAAGAGCTGGAAAAGCTTCATTTTGCTCTCTTTGACCCTTTGCCTGTTCTTTCCCTCCTGCACCAAACCACCAAAACCAAACCCAGCCTCAGCCCTGCCTTCAGTTACACACTTGCTAAACTATTTTTGAAGTCTTATCCTACTTGTGGAGCCAACAGTAGAGTTTACAAAATCAGGTTCTTGTGTTTGCAGGGTGCCAGGGCAAGGAAGGTGTAACATCTCTTCTGTTTACTGAGTGCAGTGTTGGTGCTTTCCAGCCTTGCTGGATGATTATCCTGAATATTTAGACTACAGGTGCAGAGAGCTCATACCCCAGCTCTGAGAGCCTTGGTCCACCAAGTGCTGACCTGCTGCCACCTCTGGTGCTTCAAGAAGGCAAGTTTGGACTTAAAAGATCATGCCTGTGTTACCACAGGATCAGAGATTGGGCTGGAAGGGACCTTAAAGATGATCTTATTCCAACCACCTGCCGTAGGGTGGGACACCTTCCACTGTTCTGACTGTGCTAAACTATTTGTTTCCTTGGGCCAAGTGAGGAGTAGCTAAATGCCATGTCTGAACAACAACTAGCAAATGTAACTTGAGTACTGTGGGCTCTCCTGAGCAGCACTGGGGTGCACGTGGTTCCTCTCTAGACCCTCACAGCCAGGGTTTGCCAATAGAGGTGCTTTCTGCCCAAAAGCAGCAGTGTGTCCTTCCCAGCAACTCTTTTCTCCTGCTGTTCTGCCCCGGCAGGCTGGTGGCTCTCTGTCCTTGGAGATGCTCAGCACTCAACTGGAGCCAGCCCTGAGCAGGGAGGACCTCCAGCCGTCTCTGCCAACCTCAGCCATGTGAGGAGATCAACCCAAACCGTGTCTCAGTGCAGGTGTCAGCATTCCAGCCCTATTGGTGGGTTGGTTTAGGGTAAATGCTTGCAGCTGGAGCAGCCTCTTGCCATCGCAGGATGCCCATAAAGGCTGCTCCACTCCCTGCCTGCCGTGCTGGGATGGACAAAGCAGCATCATGAAGCATCACTTCTCCACCAGGGTGTCAAAACAGGCAAGGAAATGCCCACACTGCTGCACCCGCCTTGAGTGTTGACTGGCTGGAATTATTTACCATTAGTGGATGAGCAGGTATTTGAACAGTCTTTTTTTTTTCCTTTCCCTCTTCTTGCAATTTTAAATATAATTAAAAGGAGATAAACGCAGCTTGATTTTCAGTCAATCCGTGTGTGACCCAGCAAAGCACATCTTTTTAATTTCATGCATCGATGAGATGATACGTCATGCTTTGTACGGGGCGACAGCTTGCTACATTGCATAACTCAACATGCTGATGCAGCCAGGCATGCCAAATTAACCTGAGCATCAAACCAGGGGATTTAAGACAACAAGCATCCTCCTCTGCAGCTTGCCTTGTTCAACAACCCTCGTTATTCCCCGTCGTCCCTCTTATTCTTCTCCTGTACAAATGAGGAGAAGGGAGTATTTAGAGGGATGTGACTGGGGATTGGTTATGGAATGTGAGGAAATCCAGACTGGGTTGGATGTGGCTTCTCTCTCAGGGGTGCTCAAAAGGATGGGTGTCTCTTTGGCTTTTGGGTTAGCTTGGGAAGGAGTGGCTTGCTGTGCTCAGCTTTCTTTTAGCAGTGGGAAGAGACAATAGTTCCCACAGCTCCTTGTGTCCCCCTTGCCAGCTCTCAGGACTCCTCCAGTGCTGCAGAGAGGCTGGAGGTTCAACCAAACTCGTGTGA
>JAWWMP010000005.1:3647398-3658480 GCA_035047865.1 Dendrocincla tyrannina
CAAACTCGTGTGAATCTGCCTTTCCCCCTTCCCCCACCACACACCATGGAAGCACCAGCTGCCATCCAGCCTTTGGGGCCGACTTCTTTCATGGCCTGACAGGGAGAGGGACGTTGCTGCAGCTTTTCCGTTCCTCTGGCATCCTGTAAAGCACTTAGGTCTTCTCAGTTGTGTCCATGCAGGGAAGGGGACGGGAAGATTGCTTGGCATATGTGGGGCTGCTTTGTGGGACCCTCTGCAGCCACCCCTAACTGGTGCCACATCATACACTCGCTCCTGCTCTGCCTGAGTGGAGCATAATTATGGACTTCAGGGAGAAGAAAAGGCTGATGCTGGGCATGAGTATTGCTGAGTCCAAGGCTGTGACATGCCACGTGTAAGCTTAAGCATCCAGTGCTTTGCTGGGGGCAAAATTTTTGCTTAATATCTGACATCTGTCAGTGGCTCCTTGCATATTCCTGGGTGAAGGAAAACAGATTCTCCAGGCATTGCTCGCATGACTGCAGCAATGGGAAACCCTGAGGAGCTGCTCTTGATGACCACAGTGGAAAGTGTGGAAAACAGGGAGGGTTTTCTGTCCAGCATTACCTGTCTGCTTGTGCTGGTTGCCACAGCACCTGAGAGCAGCTCAAGTTGGTCCTGGGCCACAGCGATGAGTGGCATGTGCTTACCTGAACAGTGGAACTCAAACCAAAATGGTGCTTGGTGGCCTAAATACGGATCAAATGTAGTGTTGGGGTTATATTGCAGTGCCTGGGTTACATTTTGGTAATGGTGACAGTGACAGAGTGGTTTACCTGCAAACAAAAAGAGCCAGGATGTGGGTTTGGATGTCTCTGGGTGACCAGAGCCATGCCCAGGTGTTGCTGTTCTGGCAGGAAGGAGTCCCTTTGGAGCAGGAGCTGCCATCTGTTTGTGGAGCACCTGGTGTGATGGAGTTCAGTTCCTTTGCCTGTCCCTTTAATTTTCCTGTGTATTAAAAAGAGGGGCAAATGAAGTGCCTGATATCAGTCCCTCACCTTCCTCTGTGTCTCAGCAAAAGGGTTCCTTTAAATAGCAAGACTCGGTGCGTCTGGGAGAGCTACAAGAGGGCCCCGACAGTTTGCAGTCCTTAGATATTGTTCTTGCTTGAGTTGCTGTGCGTTTTCTCCGAGTGTACAGCGCCCTGTGGCACAATATCCGTCCACACTGCATTGCTAAGTGCTGAAACTTCACATCTTAATTCTGTGTGAGTGGTTTTCTCTCGAGGCTGCGGAGGGGGAGCCTGATAGTGGCACCGAGAAGGTTACACATTATGCAGGAAAATGTTGATGGTGCATTAAAAAATATCTTCACTAATGTCTTTTTATTTTTGTTGTTGTTGTTGGGGTTTTTTTTGCCTTGTGCAGTCATTTGAAGTACATCCACTTTGAGGTTCGGTGAGGAAATGCCTGTTTATTTGAAGCTGGTGGAGATACTTGAATGGAGGATAACTGGGATATGGGGCTCTGGGATAAATTACTCCACTTGTGTTTTCTGTTTCTTTTAATCTGGGATGCACATAAGCCACACAGCAATATTATCATCACTTTGCACTTTCCTTAGGAAGTATCTTAATATTCTATAATCCTCTTTGCTACAGAATGGGGACTGAACTAAGATGGAATTATATTTTAATGTAATTCCTCGTGAAACAAAAGGGGACCGTGTTCAGAAGCTGGCTAGATATATGGCAAATGGGAACCAGACAAGCTGTGTAACATCATGACCAGTTTCTATGGCAACAAAAATGTCAGCTATCCTTTTGGCTGATTCTATTAATCTGTGGTAGAGGCACTGATACTGACACATTTGGAATTTATTTAAACAAGAAGGTGAAAAGATAACCTTATAAACAAGGGGGAAGTTAAACCACTGCCATAATGCTCTCTGACATGGATATAACTGTAACAGGCAAGGGAGGCTTTTCCAAGGCAGCCACTAGGAATTTTCTCACAAAAGTCATTAAGCTGTTTACAGATAGGAGTTTACCCACTATTGTTTGGGTTTTTGGACAAAATTGCATCTTCCTCTCCAGGGCTGCCATACCTGAAGGTGCTGCCCTGTGTTCACCCCTGTGCTGTGGGACCAGGGGGCAGGCACCACAACACTCTCCACGTGGGATGAAATCTGGGGCATCCTAAACCGGTCGCCTGGCTTTGGGGTTTCCCCCCAGGAGCTTGTGGTGTCTGTCCTGGTTTCATCCATGTAGTGAGAGCCAAGTGGAGAAAGCTGCAGTGCTTGGTGATGGAAATACGTACTTTGGCCACTGGAAAATGGAAAAAGCAGCTGCAAGGAGACAAACTGCATTCTGTATTCCCTCTTTGTGGGTCAGATATTTTCCTAGGGATACTTGGAAATGATTGTGCTATGCTATTTCTCTTTGGTACTTTATCCTTTATTCTCTTGTTATTGAAATAGCTAAATGTTTTCCTATTTTCCAATGTACCATGACAATACAAACTGTACGGTGATGTCGGAGCACAAAATAAATATGGATGCAGATACTTGTCATTATGATAAAACAACATCTTTTCATCTTTATCTTGGAATTACAGGCTCCTCGGGAAGATGACAGTGTCTTGTTATGGAAAATGAATTTTCGGTAGTAGAAAGATATCTTAACTTATTCTTGAATTCTTCCTGTTTGCCAGAGGCATGTAGAAAAATTAGCTTCTTTTCCAATTCTTCTGCTGGTTTTATTAAAATTCATAGTACAAAAAGTGCCATATAAAAGTGCTTGGTGTGTGACTGAGAAAAAGGAGAGCTGGAAAATGCAGAGCTGAATTTATTATAAGATTATTAGCTGGCTGCTGGCTGGAGTTTTATTTTTTAGCGAGCTAAAAAAGAGCCATCAATATTTTTTTGTCCATTTCAAGCTTGTAATGTATTGAAGAGAATTTAATACAACATGTATTTATATGTTTCTGATTCTTTCTGATTTAAAAAAAAAAAAAAAAAGGCCAAATTCCCTATTAGAAAAACTGTCAGAATGGTAACCACAATATAGCTCCTGGAAAGAGAGTTCATGTGAACTTTTGAACTGCTTCCAATTGGGAAGAGCTTTCTGATAGGGACATAAATTCTCAAATTTATCCCATGCTGTGGTTGAATCCCGTTCCTACAACCTGTAGCTCTGCCTGTGACCGCTGGCTTTGTGAAGCAGCTCTTGTGTCAGAATTGCACAGATTATTATGTTTTCAGCTGATAGGGAGTTAAAAGAAGTAGTGATAGTGTATTATCTTGTATACAGCAAAGCTGGGTGGTTTTGGACTGGCACCCAGGAGGAACAGTTATGTTCAAGTTTAGTTTCCTATTTGATATCATCAGTGTACAAAGTTGTGCCCCCAGCTCCCCTGGGAATTTGCCAGTGCTCTTTCCCCCTTTGTAATGCAGTGGTAGGGGAAGGGAGGTGATGTCACTTGGTATGAGGGGAAAATGGAACAGATGTGTCTGAGACTGAACTTGAGAGCTTGAAATAGCATTGCTCTGTCCTCAGCTGGGGCAGGGGAGGGTGGAGTGGAAAATGCCACTCCCTCCTGAAGCCCAGCCTGGTTT
Organism: Dendrocincla tyrannina; assembly: GCA_035047865.1. Lineage (NCBI taxonomy): Eukaryota > Metazoa > Chordata > Aves > Passeriformes > Dendrocolaptidae > Dendrocincla > Dendrocincla tyrannina. Next base: position 3,650,975 of record JAWWMP010000005.1, read on the forward strand.
CACCTGAACAAAGGGCTTTCCTGAAGGTGATCTTGATTATTTTGCTTTCCTTTCTCTAGGAAATTTTAGCCAAACTATAGTTTGGAAGGTTTCTCTAGTCCCGGTAGCAGGGGAGAGCACTTTGAGGTTTTTCCTGGACATGTTTCCTATTGCACCTGCTCACTGAACTCAGGATTTTCAGTCTGGGCATTGTCCTCCCCCCAGGAACCTCCCTGGTTTGGATTGCAGGGAATAATGGCACATTTATCCTGGTAAATACAGAACAAAACTTTAAACCCCTGGAATGAGTAAAATAAATGAAGCCTGGTCTTCATCCTGGATTGTTACAGCAGCACCAGACTTCCTTCTCTGAAAGAGGTGAAATCTGTGAGAGGGGAGTGGAATTTCCTCAAATTGTTTTTGTTCTTAAGCAGGACCGACATACCTAATGTCACAAATATCAACATCTCTTAATTTGGGTGGAAAGACAGTGGTGGGAGGAAGGCAGTCTTTCCTTCTGAAGCCATTGACTTGGAAAACTCCTGCACTCACAAAGGCTGACCTTTTGAGGAGTCACAGACATTAAATACAGTACTTAATCAAAAGTTAATTTCACTGAGCATCTAACCTGAGGGCAGGCTCGAGCTTACTGTACTTTGAAGTCAAATGCCTGGCTGGTCCTATTGTGATCAAAACACGTTTTGAGTCCTGGGTATTAGCAAGGGAAATAACCATGCTGGAAAAACAGATATATCTTGGTTTCAGTCCTTCCTGTACAGTTTTGAAGGCATTATTTGGGATCCCTCCTTTAGTGTTTTAAAAATAAGGACCTTTGTTTATTCTTTTGCTCAGTAACCCTAATTCTGATCTGATGAAAAGGATGAGTCTGGTTTGGTTGTTTGAGTTGCCAGGGTTGGACTGGCTCTGTGTTAGTGCACTTGGAGTCCTTGTCTGCCTCTCTTCTGCCCTTCAAGGATACAAGCAGTAATTTTAAGCATTATTTTTTAGAGCACATTTATATACATACATGCCTGTATATGTATATCAAAATTTGTATACAACCTATAATAGAGAGATTTTAAAAAAATCCCATTCAATTTGGTAATGGTCTATTTTAATTCTCAGGCATTCTGTTTCAAATCCAGGCACCCCTCATCAATAACATGGCAGTGACCTGCCAGATGCCTGTCTAGTGAGCCAGATGTTGCTAGAGGAGCTCTTCAGTAAAGCCTGCCAAGGACTGGAAATCACGTTGCTGGCTCTTGGCAGGTTGTGATGAGTGTTGGAGGTTGGGCCTCCACTATGTGTGTGCTTTCTCATAGCAAAAGGACTGGTGTTTTCAGGGTCCCTCCAGAGCAGGATAGGCCAGAAGGGGAAGGTGGTCTGAACTGGTGTGGAGGAGCAAAGAGCTGGCCTGATGCTCCTTAGCAATTTTCATTGCTAATTAAATGCCTCTTTTGACACTTCTGAAAATGATGGATGGACACTTGACTTTCTAGAGGTGAAAATACCTCCTATCAGAACCACTTAATTGTAAGCTGATGGGCTCCCTTCTGCTCATAACTACTGTTGGTTCTTCATCTGCTTATAAAACAGCTGGGCGGGTGGTAAAATAGTAAAATCTCCCAGGAAGATGACACAGTGAACTAAATGTTCTCTATTCCTTCTATCTTACAGCCTCTTCTTCCCCTCTTCACATCTACCCAGCCTTAAAAGCCATCAGGAAGGAAACCTTTGCTGTGTCAGGCTGGAGACCTGGATCCTGGGGCTCTCTGTTGTCCTGAGCATACACTGACAGTGTTTGCAAGGGTTTGGGGTTTGCCATTTAAAAATTGGTAGAGTGCAGTTGGCCTCATTCAGGCTCTCAGACCTGCTCTCCTCTACAGGGTGAGATGTATTTACTCAAGGGCCTGCTAAAGGTGTTCAGTTTAGGCAGGGCAGCTGTGAGGGCCTGTGTGTGCAGAGGTGCTTCGTGTGTGTTGGCCAACAAGGAGCTGAATTGCAGTAAAGAGATGACTTAGCAGCCTAATCCTTCCTTGGAAGAACAACACCTGTTTTCTCCTCATTGCCAGAGAGATCTGATCAGCCTTGGGGTGTATTGCAGGGAAACCCATTAAATCCAGAGCTGCTGTGTGTTCACCCCAAAATATTCTCCCTTTTGAGTTTCCCTCTGCCAGAGCAGAGCAAATCCTCCATGGCGAGTCAATAGGATGGGTTCTCCAGAACTCCTGACCTTTCACCACTGCACAAGGGGCATCAGTTATCGATCACAAAACCCTCCCCAATGCTCCGTGTCCAAGTGCCCCCTGGCAGATTCCTGGGACGAGAATTCCAAGCCAGTCATGGCACAGCTGGAGATTCAGCCTGATCAGTTCTTCCCTTTGTGGGGTGCTGAGGAAGGGACGTACTGATGCACCCTGAAGGAAGAGGACACTGCCTTCCTGTGCTGGATCTGCATAAGCCCTGTCTGTTCCCTGGGAAATGGGGTGGGATTGGAGCCTCCCAGAGTGTTGGGGCTGTGGGACGCTGGTGCAGACGTGCTGATTCACTCTTCCCTCCGTGTGGCATTAGCGCCGAGCCTCGTTACCAGACTAAAAACGGCGAAGACGCTGCAAGACTGCGATACTTAACATTTTTAGGCAATTGCTGTTTTTGTCAAAACTGTCTGTAGCTTTTCCTCTTCAGTGCAATATGGTGAGCAATGAGCTATTGGAATAATGTCTGCTTGAAACATCCGTAGCCATATGGCAATGTGGGAGGCGAGGATAAAACAGGGATCAGTCACAAGTGTTTACTTTGAAACACAGATAAAAAGGCAAGTTTTGTGCTGCAGCTCCGTTAGGTGTTGGATCAGGTAGTGGAACCAGGAATTTTTAATTACTTTTGTGTTAAGTGAACTTTAAAATCCCGAGCGCTGAAATACGTTGTGTATCAGTCCTCCTGAGTGCTCTCTTCAAATCTGCTCCATGGAACAACAGGACAAGCAGATGTGAGTGAAACCACAACCTCCTAATCCACGTAGCCATTAGACAGGGATTATTTTCAGTGCTGCTATGAGCTGTGTGTGGTTAAAAAGGGGGAAATGTTGCTGAGGAAGGTTTAGTAAAACTGCCTGTCTGGACTTGCAAGATGATTTTGGAGGTCTTGGGTTGTGTAAGACCAGCTCAAGATGGCCCTGGCAAGCACTTGGCTGAAAAATTTCTTCACAAAGAGATGAATAACTTGGGCTCCTTCCTGAGGCTGAGCCACAGCTGCTCAACAGAAGCAGAGTAGGTGGGTTATTTTGGCAACTGAAGTGTGTTTGGAGGTGACAGTTTGTAAAAAATATCCTTACAGGGATAAGTCCTCATTTGGGATCAGGGAAGCTGTACTGTTTGCCTTTGCTGAGCTTTGTACCGGCGCTGTTGGCTCCTGCCTCCCCTCTGGAGTCCCAAACCTCATCGGTCCCACATGGGAAACCATTTGGGGGATGAGGGAAAAGAGCAGCTGTCAGTGAGGCCTTTGGAATTGTAGAATCGTAGAAGGGTTTGGGTTGGAAGGGACCTTTAAGGGCCATCTGGTCCAACTCCCCTGCAGTGAGCAAGGACATCTTCCACTAGGTCAGGTTGCTCCAAGCCCCGTTGGACTTGACCTTGAACACGTCCAGACATGGGGCATCTCCCACCTCCTGGGCAACTTGTGCCGGTGTTTCACTGCCCTGATTGTAAAAAACCCACTATAACTGATCTAAATCAATGCTGCTTTAGTGTAAAAGCATCTCCCCCTGTCCTATTGCAACAGGCCCTTGAGTGGTATCAAGGAAATGGTTTTGGTTCAACAAAGAAAGCCTCCCATGGCCCACGTGCATTTTATGATTAATTAATCTACAAAAGTATTTTAGATTGATGGGTCTGTTGGGTAGAATGGAACTGAACATGCAGGTGAAAACAAAGTTTACTGCATCAACATGGTCTGGCAATTTTCTTTGGGAATGCATTATCGACTGCTGATCAACTAAAGGATACAGATTCCTTTCTAAAAGGAGATTTTGTGGAAGGGCAGCATTTTCTTTAATGGACTCGTAAATCCAAGAGTGGTTTGGGTTGGAAGGACCTTAAAGCTCTTCTTGTTTCAGCCCCCTGCCACGGGGAGGGACACCTTCCACTACAGCAGGTTGCTCAAACCTGTTTGCAGAGTAGAAGCACAGCACAGGGAGGGGGGGAAATAAATCTCAAACTTCCCTAATACTGTGTGGGCTTTGATTAGAGAGCACTCTGTGTGCTAATTGAATGTTGTCTTCTATTAGCATAATCTTGGGGTTATGTCTGGTCAGCATTAATGATAAGTGACAGAGACACATTTCAGAAACTGTGATTCATCAGATGGGAATTATATCCTGTAAATGCAAGCCCAGCTCGTAATGTTTTATCTTTGTGTTGATTTATCCCAGTCTTAGGCTATTTGTATCAATTTGCTACTGGAAAATATATCATAGGATCATCTGGATTGGAAAAGACCTTTAAAGTTATCAAGTCTAACCATTAAGATCATCTTGTATGTGATCTACTAATTGCACACATCTAATACAGACATTGTACTCTGTGCAGTGGGTAAATATATGAAAGATTAAGACTTTTTGAAACAGACAGAAGCGGATTCTAAAATCACTTTTGATATAATATTAGTAAAGGAAGCATATTGTATGTATTCTTATATGTGCAACATGTACATATGTTTTTATCAACTTTAGAACCGTGTTTAATGTGTGTGGTTTAAACTTGTAGGACCATATTGCCTGGAGCTGTGTGCCTGTAATTGTTCACAGGATAAGTGTTTGTGCTCAAAAATCCCAGCAATTATAATTATTGTAAGTAGCTGTGCTTCCAAAGGAGCTTTTAGAAGAGAAATGGGCTCTTCCCATGTAAGCATCATCTGTATATATATATTAAAAAAATCCTGGGAAAGTGGCTTTGTTCTACCAGCACCCAGGTAACATCTCGAAAATGAAACAGAAACAAACCCAGCATCTCCCCATCCTTTCAGTGCCACACACAAATGTCTTCACAGCTATTTGCACTTGAAATGCTTCATTTGCCAGCTCCAATGTGGCATTTGCAAATGCAGATTAGTGACAGGAGCGCTGTTGGCTGCTGCTTCTTCCTCCTTTCAGATGTGGCTCTTACTGGACATTTCCTGCCCAGACTTGTAGGCAGCAAACATATGGTCTGGTAGATAGTTTATGGAATAACTTACTGGGAGTACTTCAAGTGTTCCAGAAACCTCTCAGGCAAAAATGCACAATTTTCAACATAACATCCATCTGAAATGCCAGAGTTAAGATATTCATTTGCTCACTGGTATTGTTGCATTTCATAACAAGAGCTCAGATGGAGATAGACTGTGGGTTAAATTAGCAGATAAAAATCTCTGCCTTTATTAGCTGTTTGCTTGAAATGCAATTGCTTTCAGGGTCTGCGTTACAGGAAAAATTGCTCTATCTGATTAACAAGTGAATTCCACAGCATGAGTAGTGAGCAAAGAGTGGGATTGTCCGTCTGTCTGCGATTCCACTTTCTCCATTCACACTGTGCAGCACTTCTTTCACCAAATGTATTCAGTGCCTGCCACCACAGAGGCAACTCATTCCTCCTGCTACTTCTGAACTGTGTCAAGTGTTTTGGGCACCAGTTTTCCTACAATTTTAGGTTTTCATAGCCTCCAGCAAATGGGTAGCACGTCAATTCTTCTAATTTTTGTGTTCCCTCCAAGGTCTCTTTTCATACCCACCCTGGTACGCAGGGCCAGGACTCAGCTGGTGCAGTGACTGTAGTAAAGAGTTTAATTTCAGTCGCCTGGCAGTGCATATTTAGTTATATCAGCTTATCCTAGATGAGGATCTGGATTCAGGATGTGATGTTTAATACCCCAAATGTGCCACAGATCGATGCATGTTGGAATAGCTCACCATTTTAGCCTCCATGTGACACTGGGATGTGAAGGTGCTGATGGCTCATCTCGTACTGCAGATCAGGCTCCTGGGGTGGGATGAGGGGGGCTCGGGGTTTGTGGGTTATCCACGATGGGTTTGTGTCTGCCTGCAGAGCTGGCCACAGGCTGTGTGGCTGTGGAGCCAGGGAATTGTTCCTGGAGGGTGGAAACACTCCAAAAATGCCTATAGAAGGGGAATTGGGAAAGGGCTTCTGCTCTAGTTACCTTCTGTTCCAGTGAGATGAAACAATGTCCTTTCAGTGTGTCCAAGCACCCATCCATTCCACAGGGGTTCTTTCTGGATGCACCTACATTGGAAACACAACCTCAGGTTTCTCTTCCTCCTTTCTGTTCTTCTTTGGAGCTGGATACTTACTGTCGGAGGACCAGGGAGTGAACCTGGGTGAGGAACCTGTGTTAATAGTTGGACTCAATGATCTTAAAGGATTCTGTGATTCTGTGAAAACACACTTTTCCTGTGTTTGTTTCCACAGCAAAACCCAGTTGTCTGACACCATTTTTTAAAATGTAGGTTTTCAGGGTTTGAGAGAGGTGGAATTTTGGGTGTTCTCATTGCCTGGTGTGGCACGTGCTGTTGTGGAGAGTCTTGTTCCTAAGCCCCTCACTCCTCTCTTGTTCCAGCAGGGAAATGATGGTGCCCAGGTACTGCCTGCCATGGATCTTGCTGCCCCTTACATCCCTCTGTGTCCCTAGACCAACTAGATTACCCATTTTTCTAAATTAGATCCTTCCAGTCCTGGAAAAAAAAAAATTATCAAACTCTGCATTTCTTTTTTTAATGTTTGCATCCCCATGAAAATAGTGAGGAAAATCAGGACCTATTCAGGGTTGTAAATAGAGCAGGTTATTTTCCTCGTATGTTACCCAGCAGTTACAAGCTAAATAATTCAGCACACTTTTAGGCCTCTATTCAAACTGATGAGCTAAAATAAAAAGTGTTGATTAAGGTAAGTGCATACCTCAGTGTAGATGGATTTTGCTGTTTTGTTTGGTTCAGCTCTTTCCAGATAGGGGAGGTCTCTGATCTATATACAACTGTTCTTGTAAAGCTTCTTGGAAGCTGCATTTCTTTTCTGGTTTTTCTGTCTTTTTAGTATGATCACTTTAAACCCATATTGCAAAATTAGGGTTTTCTATCACAGGCTTCTGCCCTTGTGATGGGTTTTATTTTAAATCCTACCTCGCTGCTGGAATTCAAGCATCACATAAAGCAAACCTGGCTGCAGGATGATGATAAAGCATAAGTGTCAGCTCCTTGTATTTTTCTAAAAGTATTTCATAATTGAGAATGAAATGTTTTTGTTTTACTTTGCCTCTGCTGCTTCCTGTATTTAAGACCCGAAGGTTTCTAGAAACTTCAGTATTATCACACTTGAATGACACATCTATATTTAACAGGCCCACTGTGCTCCTGTGGAGAGCTTGTCAAAGGGGAGAGGGATTTCATGGGAACTGGGTTGGGAGGGACCTTAAAGCCCATCCAGTCCCACCCCTGCCATGGGCAGGGACACCTTCCACTAGCCCAGGTTGCTCCAAGCC
>JAWWMP010000005.1:3658725-3704609 GCA_035047865.1 Dendrocincla tyrannina
CTGCCATGGGCAGGGACACCTTCCACTAGCCCAGGTTGCTCCAAGCCCTGTCCAACCTGGCCTTGGACACTTCCAGGATCATCCCATTAGCAATGGGATATAATTAAGTCTCTTGAACTCCTGTTTTTATTATTCAGATGAGTTGTTCAGGGAATAGAGGTGTTTGCTTCCTGTGCCCTGGGATGCTTATTCCAAGGAGCTCTGAGCAGATGGAATCCACTTGTTACTCCGTTTGTTTATGGAAATCCCTGCCTGTAGCACAAGGTAATGACTTGAACTCTGTGAGCTCTAGTCATGCCTTTCCATGACCTGCCATTTCAGTTCCAAAACTAAAGCTTATGTTTAGGAGAAGAACAAAGCCCTGTGGTTTCAAATGGTGGTTTATCTAATGCAGTAAATCCATGCAGAAGATGCAGGCAAACGTAGCTGGCAGTCTGCTTAAAGCACTGTGGTCAAGAGCACTGGAACTGTTTGTTTGGGAAGCTTATTTTGTGTGGTGCATGGAAGGAATAACCTTGTTCCTGCTGAAGTGATCTGTAATTAGCCTGTTGTTAATTACGGGACAGGAGTCCATCCTCATTTCAAAACCAAAGTTGTGTTTCAGAGGCTCATTCCAAGGAAATTGATGGAAGGATCTTTAGACTTGTTACCAAGGATTCAGATAAGTTTTAGAACTCACCTTTTAGGGAGTTAAACTAAATTAGGGAGCAAGTTGTTCATGTAAAAAAAAGAATTGCAAGGTTAGGAAAAACCCAAGCGTGTTTGCTTAAATATTTCTTCTTTTAATTTATATATATACATAAATGGTTGAAGAGTAAAATGGTCAGATTTTGATCAGCATTTTCATTGTGGTGGCTCTATCTGTGGAGCTATGTCTGACTTACACCATTTCAATCAAGTTCAGAAGCTGATTTTTCCCTCTCTGTCAGCACAGATACAGAAAAGCTGTTACAAAATGATCCCTTTTAATCCCGTGCCATTTTTATGTGCTGATTGGAATCAGGGTAATTTCAGCCTGTGTTGAAGGAGTTAATCTTCCTGATGGAGATGTGAAAAGTCGGAGCCATCTTAAATCTCAATACCACATGCTGCCTTAGGGATCACACTGTGCTAAAACCCCAGATAAAAAGGCCTGACAAAGATTATTGACGGTTTACCTTTTAATGAGCAGCTTGGATTGATTTTTATTTCCCTCTGGGGTTACTTGCTTTGCCCTGTTTCCACCCGTGATGTCATGATTAACAAAAACAACAACAAAATTAAGGCTTCATATCTGAATAAATGCAGAGAAATAGAGTGGCCATGGCATTGAAGGGAAACCTGTGCCAAATCCCACTGAAGCTCCCAGAAAAGCCAGAGTGCTCGAGTCAATGGCTGGTGCCTCTCCCACCAGCGGGAACGCACCTTCTACCGAACAACACCTCCACTCTTGAGCCACGTTATGTACTTTAAATAACATATCACTCTGCAGATCAACAGGAAAGCAAGAACTCAAAGAGAAAATGCCTTCAAATGTATATAATACTGGTGCAGAAAAAGCAATGGTTTCCCTTTGTTTGCCAAGCCCCCACCCCTCTAAAGCCAACACTGAACAAACCGCCTCTGGCTACGTTCCCATAATTTCGTTCAAACCCTTAAGCTTCAAAAGAGAGCGGCTCTGCCACCACAAAACTATCATCCTGAAAGCTCTTAAGCTCTGACATCATCTATTCTGTTTGAGTCCTTGCATATAGACCTTGCCAGAAAATGGCAATCCCTTTTTCACACGGGAGAAAGGGTGTGTTTATTATTTCATTATTTTTTTTAAAATTCCTTTTCTCCTCAGTATTAATTAAAAGAAAAAAAGATGAGGAAAAGGCTGGGTTTGTTTCCCAGGCATGGCTTTCCAGAACAAAAACCCTGTTTTTGAAGAACAGGATGGAGCAAAGCCTTCCAGGCAGGCAGATGGGAAGCCGGCGGCACAGAACCATTCTGCAAAGTGGAAACTTTCCATGGAAATAGCCCAGTTTCCAGGGGCAGGGGAGCCATGTACCTCCTGCACCTGGCTGGGACAGGACTCCAGCCTCCTAGTGGGGCTGGACAACCTGCTTGTGGTCCACAGGCAGCTTTGGGAGCCAGCTGGATTGAAACATAAAGGGTTGACACTGTGTGTGTGGCCTCTTAGAGACTACAGGGCTGGGAGATGGGAATCCAAGCCAGCTCGTGGGGACTGAGGGAGCCTGCTGATGTATTGGTGTTCCTCAGAGTGCTGTTGGATGGAGTGTAAATAGGAAATGCAGTGCTCAAGAGCACTTGGAGAGTGCTTGTGCAGAGCTGGGTGCTGTAGAGCATAATTCCTTAATGTACTTGGCCTGTTGCGCAAAGGATGCTGTTGGGTGGAGGAGGGAGAGGGGGGGAAAAGGAAGCATGGAAAGGAAACTGCAGGTTAAATTGCTTCAACTCTCACTAAAATCCTCATCTCGGAGCGTGTTGGGTTTCTCTTGTTAATTCTTTTTCTTAAGGAATGTTGAGTAACTATGGGCTATTCTCAGCAGTGTAAAATTTCAATTCCTTAAAACACCTCCTTTACCTATCCAATTGGCAGGCTTGAGGAACACTTACTCTGCTGCAACTTCAAATCACAGCTTCAGAAATTGATCTGGGCTTAGGTATGTCTTTGCGTGTCCATGCTTATTAGCCTCATGTTGTGATTAACTTAATGGGCTATGGAGTTTTACATGTGCTCTATGCAAATGCAACTGAAAAACCAATTATTGAAAAGTGAAAAATGAACTCTAGGAGACAGTCATTAGACTATTAGAATCCCCAGTTCCTTTGGAAACTGTGTTTGGGTAATACGTGGTTTTAATACTGAATTTCAACCCCAGAAAAAAGCAATTGGCAATTACATTCTTTTTTTTTCCAGGCAGTATGAAAACATTTTGACAGGCCTGCCTGCATGGGCTACTAAGACCCACTGGGTTTTACGAGTTGGAAAATTAGTCACGGCTTCAATGAAACGTTGTAGTCCACTTAGTACCCTATTTTCAAGGTCCTTAGATGTACAAGCATCCGTGAATTTTGTTGGGATGGCTGCTGAGTATAATCCATATTAGCTGGGCTGGGTCCAGCAGCAGAGATGCTCCCTGGCTGCATCCTTGCAGGCCTGTCTTGCAGGGAGTGTTTTGTGTGGGTAGATGATGAGAAACCTCCTCTAAAGCCTGATGAATTAATTTGTGTGCCCAAGATGACATGGGGGGGGCAGCAAGTATATTAGCACTGCATTTAGTGTGCTGGGATGCACATTTGGACCTTTTATCCTCTTCTGTTTGCATCGTGAGTTTTCCCAGTTTTCACCACTTGCAGTTTCTAGGCTGCCTCTCCAAGAGGTTTTGTGTGTGTGCCTTGCGTTTGGTGGCAGCAGGTCCCACCGGGGTCCAGGGCCCCCACGCAGGGATGTCTGCAGGGCTGGGGGCTCTGGGGGTCCACGGTGGGTCCCCAGTGTCTGTTCAGTGCACACAGGGGCTGGCTGGGCTCTTTGTGCAGTCACTTTGTCTGCTGTAAACCACTCTGGTAACAGGGTGACAGGCTGGGGGACCTTGTGTGGCAAGGAGTCACCCCGGGCTCCATGGGGAGCTCTGCAAACAGATTAGGGGCAGCAGCTGACCTCTCATTTTCCATAGTGCCCAGACACAATTGAATGAGAGGTGAGAGGGTATCCGAAGGATACCGGCTGTAATTTAATCAGTTGACATTTAGATGTGCGGTGATGAGTGTCTGTAAATGCTTTGGATGGATGAATACAGGGTACAACCGAAAGGAAGAGAAATAAGGATGTGTAAATTCCACAGACCAAAGTTTGGAGGAGCAGATAAACAGCAGTGAGATGTGATGAATGTAATAGAGAAGCTCAGAGCCACTGGGTATAAAGCAGCTTCTTTGAACTGCTCGGAGTCTATCCCATCAGGTAGTTTAAAGCCATTTAAAATATCTTCTCTACAAATGAAAAAGGGTAAAATAAGAATAATCACAGTACAGATAAAAGGTGTATCAAGAATAAAACACACTGATAAGGAAGATTATGAAGCAAAGAGGAGGAATAAATATGATGAGGAAAGCAGATGTGGAGACCGAAGGGAAGATGCATAAAAGATAGATGGAAATATTAAGACATTTGTCAAACCCTTGAATGTAAAATGTCAGGGCTTCAAGAACTTGTAAAGGTTATTTACTAACTAAGGCCACAGTGAAATACTGTGTGACTACATTGATGCAACACAGACATGTGCATGTACACTTAGCACTATAGGACAGGTTTGATTACTTGGTGCCTAAATAAAAAAGAATAATTCTTGGCCTCTTTGTTGCTAGGGAAATGGGATATAAATTCTGTAAGAAATGGATGTAAATCTGAGCTTTTAAAAGAAAGCAGGAGGGGGGGTGGAGCAGAATTCACACCAGAAATTATAGTCCTAAAGTATTGAAATCCATATTGGAAAACTTAATAGGGAGAATGAATATAAATTACTTGGATTGAGGAAACTAGAATGGCATTGTTTTAGGTGTGGGAAGGCATTGATAAATTTTCAGAGTCCCCTTAGGGGATACATTCATAAACAGGCTCTAGAAAAATCTGTCTTTAAGTCTGACTTTGGAAAGGGAGACTCAAAGAAATTCTGTAAGAGCCTAAATAAGATACAATATGGAAAACTCTTTTGAATTGGGATAATTGAGTATTCATTCAGAATTATGTAATTACATGTAGCATCAAATGGACTCTTTTTGGAAATGTGTCAGGAGCTAGAAAAGAGTCAAAATATTTTGAGAGTTTGGTAGAGCATCTTTAGACCCAGTAGCATTCCAAGGCTGATCCTCCACAGGCAGCTGAGAAGGACAGGTCTTTAGTCTCTCCTTTGGAGAGAAGGATTTCACTTGGAAGACTTGCAGCAATTTTGAGTTATTGGCATAAAAACAACTGGAGGAATTGTAAAAGCTTCATGTATTAATAACCTGGAAAGGGAAAATTGCAGCAGGATGAGGGGGGGGGAGTATACAGTGATACAGACCAGGGAAACAAAGAGTTGGAGCTGAGGAGGTAAGCTACCTACAGTACTTCAGAATCCATCCTATAGATTAAGAGCACAGACAGATAAGCAGGCTGCACAATTTATGGTAAAGCAAGATAAGCCTATGGACAGACAAAGCATGAAATGTAAAAAGATGCAGCAAAAGAACCTCCATGGCTGTGTGCTGACAAGATGGAAAAGGAACAGACGAGCAGGGGAGTTGGGTGATGTTGCCTTCGTCACCCCCAGCCCAGGCAGTGGGTGGCAGAGGGGCAGCCACGATGTCCTCCTGGATTCCTGAACCATCCACACGGTCTGGCCTCACCCTTACAAACACTGTGTTGTTAGATACTCATTACAATCAACCAGTCTGTTGTAGTGGCTTCTGGTTTCACACACACAATTGCCATCGTCTTGCAAGGGGAGAGAGTATCAGAAGAAACGCTATAATTGCACTCAAGGCTCTGAGAATTGAGACTTGAGTACTCTCTGAATGTAAATTCATCCCCCAGATCGTTTCTTTCAGCCATTTATCCTCTGAGAATATATTAGCTGTTGCTATTTCTGTGCAGGGAGTAGGATGACTGTTTATAAAGAGCCCTGCAGATAAATCAATACCATTTGCAAACCTGATGAACTCTGCTGCGCTGCAGGTTGCTGGGACCGGGCTGCTCTGTGGCTTTAGTACAACTCACTTGACTCGCAGCCTTCTCCCAGGTGCAAAAGTGTGACTTTCTGCTTTCTCAGTGTTATATTAATCCCTTTCTTTCTGGTGAAGCAGCTGCCAAGGATGGCACAACTCCAAGGTAGAGCAGGGTGAATTCCCATCCTCAGACTTGTCACCTTTGTCCTCTTCTGAGGGATGACACGCAGGCAGAGCCCTGGGCTTGCTGTGAAGGTGGTGGTGGACTGGCTGCCCTTTGTGTGAAACATCTGTGTGCCTTGTGGGTTACTTGCCCTGTGCCCCAGATCCTGAACACACAATTCCTTTTGTAGGTCCCTGATGGGAAGCAGCTGCATCTGTCCATCTTTTTTGCCATCTCCAAGGCATCATTTTCTCTTGGGTGCATCCTTCACATAGGCTGTCCTCATGCTTCCTTAGGTGCAGTTGTGCTTTGCTGGGTTGCACAGTGAGTGCTGTCACATCTTTGAACTAAAATCAGCCCCATTCAACTTTAAGCTCATGGACTAAATTATTAGAGCTGTAAGTCTGACTTCTGTGGGCAGCAATGCTCCTTGTTTTGGATGTCTGACACTGGATTAGTGGGAAAAGGCTGCTGCATCCACACAGATCAATTGGCCAGAGGCAGCGTGTGGGTCTGACGTGACCCACCTTGGATGTGCTGCTTTCAAATCTTAAATCTGCTACTTATGGGACATTTGGGTCTGGTGTATTGCACTGATGAAGAGCACAGGAACTCCTTCCTAAATCCTTCATGTGTGATGCAGCACATCTAAAATATCCCCCAGAAGGATTTCTCTGTAGTTTCCTGTAGTCTCATGCTTTGAATTTGGTGGCAGCTCTTAATCTCACCATGCTGCAGATGTTCAGTGGGTCAGAGCAGTGGCTGGCTCTGTGTGCTGTACTCGTTGCATTTGCTCTATCAGCAGGAAGGAAAAGTCTGTATTCACCAGAAGATCAGTGATTAATTCCAATCTGGAGAGTTTGGAGCTGATCCAGCCTAGAACTTCTCCAATATTTATGGTGTTTTAGCTCCAGGATTTTCTAATTTAAGCATTTCTGTAGTCGAAGTAAAGTTATGAAAGTGTTGAAGCAAACTCTCACAATACTTACCTTGCCCTAAGAGGAGTAATCAGTGCAGTGACACAAATGGTTGTAATCTGTGCACTTTGAATAGTGGTGTGATAGTCTCTGAAGATGTCCCATTTAATTTGGAGTTAATTCCACCTTCATTGCTCCATGGATATGCTTGAGGTGCTCTGTGGTGTTTAATTTGGGTTCTTTTGAATGCCAGATGTGGAGAATTAGAGTAATTATAGTGTGTAACTCAGCTTTTAAAGGCTGTTTCCTTTTTAGAAAGTATAAAGATTATAGAAATTGTTCTAAATGTTTTAGTGGGTGTTGATGTCCTGGAAGAATATCCAGCTGCAAATAGAATGCAAGGTCTTTGTGTTTTCCAAAGATAACATCAGCATTTCTGGCTGTTTTCTTAAAGAAAAGCAAAGTAAAACAACAACAAAAAGCTCAAACCTGCCTGAGGGACAGGAAACAATGTGGACCTACACATGTGGTGTTCTTGGGGAAAAATGCTATCACCTCCATGTAAATCATCTCTGTGGAATCACAGAATGGTTCAGGCTGGAGGTGATCTGGTCCAGCCTCCCTGCTCCAGCAGTGTCCTGAGGGCACATCACTCAGGATTGTGTCCAGATGGATTTTGAGTTCCTCCAGGGAAGGAGACTCTGGGCAGCCTGTTCCAGTGCTCAGTGACCCTCACAGCAAGAAGTTGTTCCTCCCATTCAGGTGGAATTTCTGTGTTCCAGTTTCTCCCTGTTGCTCAGCAGCACTGAGCAGAGGCTGCTCCATCCTCTGGCACCCTCCCTTGAGATGCTTACAGACATTGGTAAGATCTCTTCTCAGTCTTCCCTTTTTCAGGCTGAACTGACACATCTTGTAGCATTGGCCTTTACTTTAGTGTCTAGGAGACCCAGTCATGGATTTGCCACCTGCTGGGATAAGTGCTTTTTGGGTGCCAACATAATGCCAGTCCCAACGTCAAATAAATATTTTATGCCACCTCCTAAGAGCTGTTATTCACAGGGAGGAGATTTCCATGTGCATCTGTAAAAGAAGCTGCTATTTCTCTCCTGAAAACTAACATTAATGCCTACAAAATCTCCATGAATTCTGGTTTTCCACTTAGTGCCCTCTGTGGAATCTTACCTCACTGGTCACCTCCTTGCTCTTAAGCCTCTCCTGAAGCAGCACTGTCAGGAGCAAAGAGCTTTGTACCAGGCACAAATGAGTAGGAAAACAGCTTTTGCTCTTGAGCCAGCCAGTGAAGAGCAAAGAAATAAGGGGAAAAAGCCAAGGTATGCAGGTTTATCAAGATGAACTCAGCTTTTCAGCCATTCTGTGAGTCAGCTGTGATTCAGAGCTGGTGCCGTGGCCTGCAGGTTTCAGAGCTTTTTAAGGTGTGCTGGAGTTTCAAAAGCAAAATAGTAAATGCTAATAATATATAAATAATTATGTTCTCACCTTTAGTGCAGTCACAGCTGCAGGGTTTTAGTATAAAACAGAGGCAGTGGGCAGAGGCTTTGTGGTCTTTACTGTAGTTGGATCAATCCTGCAGGTATTTCTGGTGCCTGTGTTTTTGGCAGCAGGGTTTGGGGGGGTGTAGGGTGTGTTTGCACCCTCTGGCTGCCAAAACTTTCTGTACATTTACTCAACCTCTCCCAGCGGGGAATTAAACCAAAAGGAATGGATGTCCTGCTAAACCTAAATGACTTTTCCTCTCTAAATGTGAGTCTGGCACTTGGCTCTGATCTGTTTCAATGCACCGTCCTTCACTTGGGCAAAACAGTGTCCTGGAGCTGCCCACACGGTGCACCAGCTGTGGTGAGAGGCACCAGCTCTGTCGGGCACTTGCAAGGCTCTGGCTGCACTGGGAATTCTCTGACAGCTTAATATTTCAGTTGCAACTGGCCATACTTACAGTAACGAGTATGTAATTATATTTTTTTTTTAGCCTGGTTGGAGCCACAAACATATGGTACAGTAGCAGAGGAAATTATTTTGGGTAGTAATCCTTAAATATTTTTTTGGCAATCAGATGACTAGGCCTTTCCCAAGGAAAACAAATCCCCCAGAAAAGCACTGCAGCAGCAAGGCTTGTTGCTGCTCTGCCATGCAAAGACAAGATCCCTCCTCCCATGCCCCTTTCGACTGTGAGTCTGGACAAGGTATCTGCTGTTGGCTGTGCTTGCTTGGCTTGCTGGAGGAGAGGGTAGCAAAGGAGGGTCTCTCCCCATGCTGTGTGAAGGGCTGTTGTGTTGGACAGAATTACTTTAGGTTTGATTTATTTATTTTTTTTAATTATTGCCCCACACCCCACCCTTAAAAAGGGGCTGTGCCGATGTTCATCATCACTGCAGGAGGAGGTGATGGGTTTTTGGCATGTCAGGAAAGTTTTAGAGATCTCTCTTGGAGAAACATTGAGTCACTTCTGCAATGTGACTGTGTATGGATGTAACTCCTGGACACCAGAGATTCACAGCGTTGTGTCCATGACATTTATTTCTGGTCAGCAATAACCAGGCCTCGTTCTCCAGTTGGGCATCCCATAATGAGTGTGTAGTCTGTGTCTGTATGTCCCAAAGGCAGGTTTCACACAGGCTGCTCCATCATTAGCATGGGAAGCTCTGTCAAGGAGAGCAAACACGTGCCTGTGATCCCACATTCTGCCTGGTGGCCCATTGCTCCCTCTCCATCACGGAATGGTTTCTGTAACAGCTCTGACGTGGACAGCACAGTTTGATGCACAGACAGGTTTGTGTCCTGGTGGTAGCTCTTTATGGGCTGCTTTATTCCAAAGCAGAAGGGATCTGATCTCAGGTGAAAGGGCAAAGTCCAGGGATCCCAATATCTGTTGGCGTTTACGGGGCTGTGAGTATATTGCCTTTATAGGGGAAAACAAATCTAGGATGAGTGGTCCTTCAACCAACCTTATTTTCCCTCCTTGCTGGTGTTCCCAGTGTCAAAGGCGTGCTTTGAAGGGGACACCTCTGACCTTGCTCTGTAATGCAGTGGGTCCTGCAGGCTGTCTTGGCAAAAGCTTTTGCTTTTAAAAGAGAAAAAGAGCAAACAAGGATGCCCTGTGGAGTCAAAGCTAAAAAAAACCCAACAAGCAACAATTCCCCCTCTTTAATGTTTGCTCTCAGAAGCTTGTGAGAAATTTAGGGCCCAGAATTCAGTGTTGGTGTGTTAGTAAGGGGAGAGCCGATGCCTGACAAATACAGAGATGAATGTTATATCCAGAAACGCCTCCAAAAGCAGGTTCTCTCTCCCATTGTGCAGCATTCCCAGCCCTGACCCCTCTTCTGAGCTCCTTATTTACATTTATTTCTTGAAACTTGGAGCCAGTTTCACTTTTTGCCCTGCTAAAGTGTGGCAGGAAGAGGTAGAGCTGGAGCACGGGGAGCCACTGAGGAGGGAATGATGGCATGAGTCCTCTTGGGAAGCCCAGGGAAATGAAGTCACATTTTCTCACGGGGTGAAGGCTCCAAGCTTTTCTCCTGAAGGTGTGCTGGTTATGTCCTTAATCTGCAGTGCTAATGAGGGGGAAAAGCTACAGAGCACACACAGATTAGTTGATAGCATTCCCAGGAGTTAGAAGGCTGTGGAGACAAGCCAGGTATCAAAGTTGCTTTGATTTTTCTAACTCATGAAAATGACAGGAGGATTTGTCTTTGCTAATAATTGACTTCAAGTCTGGATCTCTTTTGGGCAAGGAAGGTGCCTTTTTTCCCTTCTCTTTGAGGATAAGGTAGCCATAGTCAAACCATTTGGTTCCCGACAGGGAAAATGGAAAGGGAGGGGAGGTAATCAGGGTGAGAAAATTCCAGCATGCGTTTTTCCTTCTCTCAGCTGTTGTTGTTTCTCATAAATGGTAACTTTCTCATAAATGCACATGTTCTTGTTTTTAATCCATTCTGTGGGAAGACTAAGTGACAAATTGGATGTAGCAATATAAAAGAAGTAATTTCTTCCTCTGAACTGATTGGTTTATGATGTGAGGTGCTGTTGTTACAGAAAATTACACGGAGTGCCTGTTGATTTAATACGCTTTTATGTGAGGACTTTTCTGGAAGAGTCTGGGTTCCTCTTGGCTTCTGGGCATGATAGAGGAGATGGAGGGTCTGTGGTACCCGAGCGGTGTGATTCTGTGCTTTGTGGGAACTGGATCCCAAATTTAGCCAGCTGTGTGAGACTAGTTCACACCTTGGTTCTTAAATAATAGTTGGGAGCTCAGATCTTAGTGGCTCTTTTGGGGTGTTTTTCCCCCTGTGTTTAGCTAATCATGTCATTCATTAGTTCTTGGGAGGGAAGGAGGGGACCTTTACTGGGCAACTTAAAGGGAAACAGGCTCAGAAGAACCAAAGTTGCAGGTATGTATCTCGTACCTACCAGTGTAGTGATGGATGGGGAATGCAGGGGTGCAGAAAATCTCCTTTAGACTTTTTCTTGTGTTAAGTAGATTGGTAACCGGGGGGGCAAAGGGACTTGAGATTGGGCGGGTGGGGAAAAGCCCCTCCCATGGGGCTGCCCAAAGATTTGGGTGCAGGAGTGACTTTGCAGCTGCTGCCAATAGTGAGGATGCTTCGTGTGGGAGCAGCAAACTGTGAGCAGCATTTTCTGAAGTAAAGATGTCCAAAGCTTTGCTGGGAAAGTGTCTGATGGTGAACTAATTTAACTCAATTGGCACTTGTTGTCCTGCTCCCTTCCCTCTATTATGTAAATTGGTGACATTTTATTCTGCTTTAGTCCATGGGCTGCCTGTTCTTAAGGTTGTCCACTCATCCATGGGCAGGAAAGCTTCACCCTGCCAGTGGTCCCAAGAAAACATGAGCCTCTTCCAAAATAGAAACAAGATGCATGTTTTAAATAGGGAGAATAATGGAAACCATCACCACCGTGTATCTTAGAGGGTGGCATTCTCCACTGGTGACTGTTTTCAAGCCCCATGTCCTATTTGATCAGGAAAGATGTCGTAGGTTTTATCATCTACAAAACTGCAAATGTGACAGAGGAAATAATTGCTGTTTTCCCAACCTGCACCTTCTCCAAGAGTTAGTAGGGTTTGTTATTTAAAGGAAAAAATAAGGGAAGGTACAGTGGCTCACTGGCACTTTTCACCTGAGCCAGAAGCTTTTGCTACCTTTGGGGTGTGGGTTATAAACCACACAAATCAGCAAAGCTACATCTTTGTTCTGTATTTCTGAGTGTTTCCTGGTTTTCCTCATATTGTTGTTAAGAGTGTGAGGCTGCAGCTCACCCCTGGGCAGGAGGCAACTGAGGGCACCTTCTGTCAGACCCTCGAGGCATTTCAGTGGGCATCAGGTTAGTGGGGTGGGAAATGATGGCAAGAGCAACCTGATGTGTAGCTATCTATTAACATGTCTTGAACAAAAGAGAGGAAAAAAAGGAGGCTCTTCCATCATTCACAGCTCCTGAAATATCACTAATTAGTGTCTGAGGAATACAGACTGCGTGGGAAGTTAGACATTCACCAGGCTGTTCATCTGGGAGCCGTCTGAGGAACGGCTCTTCCACGCCGGACATCTGCAGGATTAAAAAAAAAATGAAAGAGAAAAAAAAAGACACAGTTCATTAATCAACAACAACATTATCCGTAAAGCAACTGGGGAAGCTAATCATTGCCACTGAATCTTACTCCGTTTACCACCAATTAATATTTAGTCTCCCAAATCTGGAGCTCTTTTGTTCGTGTGCCTCGTGTCGTGTGGCGTTGCCTCAAATGTGGGAATTGGGACTGTTGGTGGTTTGCATCAGGGTGCCCCAGGGGCCGTGGGCTCGCTGCAAAAGCCTTCAGGGGGCCGCTCTATTAAAGAGATAATAGTACAGATTTGAAAGCTTCAGCTGATTAATTAAATGCAAACACAAGATTGGACTCGCAGGCTCTTTCAAAGGACTCCGAGTCCTTTTCTTAAGTCGGTTCAACCTTGACCCGAGTTAGCGCTTGTATAAAAGATTAAAGGTGACCCATCCGCAGAGAAAGGGGATTTGCATTGTTTTAAACTTGTGTTTGTGTGGTGTGAGGAGAAGATCTTCTCCATCACACAGACGTGCCTGCTCCCTCCCTTCTGAATACGTGGAAAATGGCATTTTTTGTTTCCTGAGGGTGTGGGCAGGAAAGGGGATGGATAAAGCACAAAATTGGCATAAACTGCATTTTTGTTGATCCCGAGGAGCCCAAACCATTAGAGACCTCCAGCAATTAATTCCTGACTTTCTGCTTTTGCTGTTGGCCGTGTGCACCAAAGCCCGTCCAGCGCTGGGGTGTCTGTGCCAGATGTCCTGTATGTGTCACATCACATCTGTGGCACATGGACACCTGGATATCGTGTGAGCAGCACATCTGGTGTCTGGGGATGTGTTGGGTCTGCTGCTCTCTGCAGATCAGCTTGGTGCTGAACAGGCAAACACTGATGTGGGATGTGGGGCAGCTGCTCTGCACAAGTGCTGGGAGCCTCCTGGGAGGAGTCTCTGATCTGTGAGACCCCATAAACCCAAGAGATCTCTGCCTGGAGAAGTCCATGGGTGGTGTAAATGGCCTGATCTGGTGGGGCTGTGAGGTCTGGGCACCCTTCACCCCTGGCAGTGGGTGGGTGCCCTTGGAAGGTGTTGGGTTTGCTGTGACCTTGTGGAACATCCTATGGGAAGGCATCTATGTGCTGAGCCTCTGGTGGGGCACAGCTCCAAAATCATGGGCTGCCCCGGGTGACCAGCAGTGCCATCCCTGCTGTCTGCTTGGGAAGCACTTTTGCATCCTACTCACTTAATCTTGGAGAACCCTTCATTAGAAAAGTACTTGAATCTCTTTCAGGACCAGTCAGAGCAGAGCATTGCAGGAAATGTTAATATACTTGAGGATTCTTCACATACTGTTTCATTTGGTTGGTTTTACTGTTAAATTCTAGTTGTGCTTCTTATTTTAAAGGGCTGAGCTCTATGTGTTGCATTTGCTGAATGACATGACAGCTTGTGAAGTATGTGACAACATGGCTTGAGCAAAATAATGTGGTGGACATCCTAAATTACCTCCTCAGTTCTATTCCTGAAGCTTTTCGAACAGCGAGATTTGATCCCTTCTATCTTGAGTTGAACCTTATGAATTGCAGATTACTATTATTTTTTGATCAGAACGAAAAAGGTTTTCATTTTCAGGCCTCATACGTGTTATTTTAGCAGCTATTTCCTAATCTGTGTCTCTTGTAACCCCTTAGACTGTTTAATTGGGTGTTGCCAGCCAGTGTACAGAATTCCAGTGTTACCAATCACCGTACTACATTACAAAGCTGAGTTCATCCGTGTGTCCAATTTTTTTCTCAGTAAGCTTGTCCCTACAGACTTCCCTTTAAAGTTAACATTTGTCCTTGAGACTGTGCACGGAACAGAAGCAGTAGAAAGGACCAGATGTAGTGTTATGGAGCTTCTTTGTTCTTCCCTTCATGATAAAGCATAAAAATCCTACATAGTTTAACAAAACTCTAGTATCTGGCCCTAATTGCTGTAAGTAAAGCACGTGTGATCTAAATGTTAATCAGATTTCTGCATTTAATGAGGGAAAAAGCAGCTATTATATGAGAAATGTTCAGGAGCAGGAGCTGTTCGTGTTCCAATCAGGTGATTGTGTATTTGAATAGTATTTCCATTTAAATAGTTTTATCGCCCCGCTGATTCCTAAGCACGGAGTCAAAACAAAAACTAACAGCTAAATTGATATTATTACTAAGGAGGAATGAATAATAGGCAGTAATTCCATACCTGCTGGGAATCCTCACTGTGTTTGTGGACTGTATAGGTGTAAGGGTTTGCACCAACTCCACCAAACTGTTGTATTTACAGAGGAGCATCCCGGGGATGTAATTCCGTCCTGCTGAGCCTGTGTTACGTTTCCCTTAAATTCTTCCCCTGCTTATTTTCCTCTTGATTCCCGTGAAATGCTTGGTCATGCAGTGGGCTCCCTTCCCAATTCCCAGCGTTTGGGGAAGCCAAGCCTTTCAGGCAGGCACACTGAAGCTCTCAGAGGTCCTGCAGGACACACACTCATTTCCCCAAATCACGTCCGTGGCGAGAGCATTTCCCGGGACATCAGCACGACTCTATTGCTCTGGCCACCCATATCTCCTAATGCTCCTGAAAGGATTATTTCATAATCTTATCCTGTGAATGCAACAGCTGTAAGCCCAGATAAATTGCATTCCTCTAGGGATAGTGAGCTGGGACTCGTTTTAACCGTATCCCAGTGGAATTGCATCATCTATAATGTTAAATGGTACTTGGCTGACGGTGATTGTGGTTGATTCAATGGAAGTGCCACCTCAGGATCTAGTGGCCTCTCTCTGTTTATATAAACTAGGCTGGTATAAGCTGATGCTGAAACCAAGCCACGAACTCTGATGTATTCACAGTGGGACTGCCCTTCAAATAATGGCCTTTGGGAGAGTGTCACAAGAAGCATATTTTATTTTAGATCTGGCTGTTCTTTCTTAGCACGTGCAGCTGTCATGCTACGTTGGATACAGATACAATTAAACCTTACCAATGTTCAGAAACTCTGGTTCTTTCAGGCTACGCTTCACAGCCTCACAGATGGTAAAAGCCAGATGAGGTTATATCATGATCATCCAGTCCTGCCTCCTGCACAGCCCGGGCCAGAGGATGTCACTCAGCAGCCCTTTCATCAGGCTCGGTGCTTGAACCAGAGCACTTCTTTCAGAAACACACCCAGGCTTCTATGAAATGAGGGTGAATCCAGCAGGTCCTGCTTATCAGAAATCAAAATAAGGGAGAAAACCTGTTTTTTCACCCAAATAGGGAAGCCTGGTGTGACATCTGATCTAGCAGGTGGTATCCCTGCCCATGGCAGGTGGGTTGGAGGTAGATGATCTCTGAGGTCCTGATCAGAAAATGCAATATTGGAAGGGACCTCTATCAGTGTGGTTCAGAGCAAATGAGCTCTGGTCCCTGTGCAGGGACTGGCCATCACTTGCTTTTAGCTGCTGAGGTGTTTTGTGGGGTGTCTTGTGCAGCTGCTTAAGAATCTGTTCACATTTTAATACATCTACTTGTTAATTCTTTTTCTCTCCCGGCTCCCTCTGGACCTGCTAAGCGGAGAGCTCCTGTTTGTGTGATACTTCTCTGTTCTTGATGTTTCTGTTCCAATCACCCTCCGCTTTCACATAACCATGTTCTTAAAAGTTCAGCCCCCCTGTGCATACATACAAAGTAGCTGAACACTTGTACCATGTTTTAGGTAGTTAATTAATAATGGCTAAGGAGTAGGTATTTTTTCTTTAGGCTATTTCAGTTCTTCAGGAGGAGGAGGAATTTTTTTTTAAACTTTTTGTTTTCTAGTCGAAAATTATAGAAACTCCAAAGAAAAAGTGATTAGTTGTTTTTTAACAGTGTAACAGTGGTAAGATCAAGCTTTGGAGGTGGGGACCTCACTGATTTGGAGATTTAGGAGAGGACACAGCAGTTTCTGTGGGGGAACAGCTAAGGCCTGGTGTTGGAATATTCCCTACACAGTGCAAAGGTGGAATGCTGCTATGGAAGGGCAATTTCTGTGAAATGCTTTCTTATTCTGTATATAGGGGTATAAATATATATATATGGGTTTGTAATGAGGGAAAGGTGGCACGTGTAGGTCTAGCAGAATTCCATGAAGGTGATTCTCCAAGAGATGTGCTTTGTGTGGGGGAAAGGTCTCCAAACAGAGTAAATCTGATTCAGTGTTTTTAATTGCCATTTCTTCCTAGTGTACATCCAATTTTAAAAATTGGATGGCAAATTACAGGCTGCACGTGAATGTTGGTTCCTTATGAAGAAGACTGTGTTTGAAAATGTGGCTGAAGGTGTCAAAGATGAGCAGAGTCAGGAATTAAATCAGAAATGCAGATAAAAGTTTAATGACCAATAACTACAGTGACAGGCAAATATAGTTGGTGTTGGGCTATTTTTGCCACTGGATATTAGAATTCTACACTGGGCTTGGTAGAGAGATATGTTTGGTTTCAACATGACAACACCTGAAAATCAGTTCTTATATACAATCTCTTTAAAAAAAATGTTAAATGGAAAATATTTTCCTGACATCTACAAAAGCCAGACTGTCAGCAGTTAAGAGTGGAAATGTTTACTAGAAATTAAATCGGTGGTGAAGTCTAGAGGAGATCTGATTGCAGGTTTGAAATCTGGGTGAGATGCTTTGTTATTCCTCCCTTCTAATGATTGCATTGGTAAAGAAAGAAATCAATAGCATGGCCATACTGGGGAAGGGGGATAAAATGATGGAATGATTGCCAAAACACTTCATAGCACAAGGGCTGCAAAGATCCTTTGCACAAGATGAGCATCTTCTAGCAAAGAGCAAATAAAGTGTTTGTATGATGGCACTGCATAATTCCCCAGCTGGAGGCTTTCTGCAGGTCTAGCTCAGCTTATCCATGGCAGCACTAGAAGGTTCCCCTCCAGTGTCAGGCTTAGGAAGAAAAAAAAACCTCCCAGACTGAGTCAGGAGTGCTGAATTGCATTTAGGTTTGTGTCGAAGTGACAATTTTTGCATGGTTTTAATGAGTAGCAGCCGTGGGCCAGAAACTTCAGCCTGGGCTGCCTCTTGCTTGCTGCCCTAGTTTGTTTTCATCCCTCTCACGTGAGAGCGCGGTCCTGGAGCGCATTAAGCAGCGGGACTGGCATCCATCATGTGGTGTTTATTCTGTCAGCTCTCCCCAGGAAGAGAAGTGTGAGCAATGGAGTGTTTTATTTTAATAGCATTTTGGTTTGCTTGGTTTTGTTATCGTGGAAGTCTTTTCTGAGGCAGAACCAGCTGCTTTTGGGTCTCTAATGCGTCGATTGTTGTGTCCTGAAGTGAAGATGGAGAGGATCGAGGCTTGGATCCTGCATCTGGGCTGGATGGGTGTGAATTTTCTCCTAAGCTTTGCAGTTGATTCCACAGCCTTATGTTTGCCTTCAAGAACATCTGCCTTCTGCTTGGGTGAGCTTTAATTCCTCGTGCAGAAGGAGTCCCAAAGGATGGCCCGTGGCATGTGCAGTCTGCAGAGTCACTCTGTGCAGCTCCCAGAAGGACTCTTCTCACTGAGATACTGAGTCACAGATAGATTTTGGTGGGCAGACACCAGCCAGGCATTCTGCCTTCATTCCAGGCTTAAGGGTAGTTGACTAAATACCCTGGGCCAGGCTTGTGGACTGATGTCACAGGCAGGGACAAAGCTGCCCAAAGATGACAAAACCATTAGTATCTCTGGTCTGGTCATCATTTCACATCAGTGTCCTACAAAACCAGAACTGGAGCGAAGCTTTTCCCACAGATGGCAGTGTGAGAGCCCATGGCCACGAGAGACCAAGAACTACATCTCGTGTCCAGAGCAGCCACTGGACACACTGACCACTGTGTCTGGGAACAGCTCAAGGACACTTATCTCTGTGCTGCTTCATTCTCCAGGGCTTGCTCTGGATCCAGCTGTGCATACATACCTTTGTTTCTCCATCTATACATTGATTTTTAATTTTTTTTATGTATACCACTGTTAAAGAGCAGATCTTTCTGTGCTTTGAAGGCAGGTCAAAAGAAACAGCTCCAAAACCAATTTAAAGTGTTGTGGAGCTGAAAGGAAACAACTGGAGGATTATCCAGGCACAAAAATGAGGAAGGGCAGAGGACAGGGAGAAGGGAAAAGTAGGGGAGGATCTAAGCACATCCTCTTCAGTTTTTCGAAGGCTGCCAGTGGTGAAAAGCCTTGGGAATACATAATTTCAAAGTTTATACTGCTCATCCAGAAAATGAATGTATCTGGGTTTTATAGGATTAAGCAGTAAAGTTCATTGCAGCTGGATATGAAGTGGAGAGGAGGAATTCACATGGGGGAAAAGAAAAAGAGCACTAAAGGTGAATTATTCAGCAAAAAAAAAAGGTTAGGTAGCATGATACTTGATAAGCAAATGACTAGACACTTTCTTACTATTCATAAAATCAAGCCATAAAGGTAAAATAAAACGAGCAAACTTCAACACACGAGAGGGAGAGAAATAACTTTTAAGAAATGTTTTCGTGCTGTTTCTGGGCTGCCCTGAGGATGATGAACGCAGCAATAACGCTCAGATTACTGCTGGGCACAAAGTGAACTCTTAGTCATGCACCACACCTCCAGCCACCCCAAACGGCTGGGTCAGGGGGAATTAAATCAGCAGCGAGCCCCAGATAATACCTGATGGTGGGGTTGTGTCTGGATGGATGGTTTCCTTGTCGTTCCCTCGTTATGACTGATTGCGGTCACTGCAGAAATCAATAGTCTGGGCATGGCTGGGAAGGGACACGGCGCGGGGCACAAAGGGAACAACAGCACTCCAGAGCTTTCCTGGGGGCTCCACAGATCCCAGCCCCAATCCTCCCAGCTGCACAGGACCTTCCCCCTTTCATACAGATGGGTGAAGCTCTCGGGTTTGCCTGGGCAATCGGTCAGACTGCTTGTTTCGTTGTGTGTTCTCATGTCAGATGGCAAATGCTTCGTCACGGCTCTGGGATTCCTCACTGGAAGTGTGTGCAAGTCCAGCCTGGTGGAGGGAAATGCTCCTTGGAGTATCTTCAGCCCAAAGCTGGCTGCAAAGTCCTTATTGGTGCTGTTGTAAACAGAGAAAGAACCGATTCTGGGTTCTACTGGGTGAAAAGAAAGCAGCAAAAAGCTTTGAATCTGCTTGTCTGAGGGCACTAATTGAAATTAAGTGATGACATTTTGCTGTGGTTTTCCAGTAAACTTCTGAAGTACAAATTTAGGTATTTTTTTAAAATGTGATTTCATTCACTACATGATGCTTAGTTTTATTTTACTCTTTCATTGATCTTATCTCTGCTTGATTTGTATGTGGTGTTTGCAAACAGCTGCAAAAGTGTTATATTAATTTAAAATTAATAAGTAAAATCCACTCTAAATCAGGTGGCTTATGGTATATTCCTTGATCACTAGCCTTAATGGATTTTTCAGTCAGGCCTTCAGGTCCTAATTCATGCGTGTGCCAACCCCAGGTGTGCTGTGGGACCTGCCCAGCTGTGTCTCCCAAAACCCTGCAGAGTTTTGGGTCTGTGTTTCCAACGTTGCTACATCTCAACAACTTTTGGGGTGTGCCGTGTGTGCCTCAGGCTAAGGATAAGCAGAAGCTTCATTTGTTTCAAATGATTTTCCACCCTTTTTCCTATTGTTTATTACTTATTCTGCTATAATTTATTCACAAGATTAAGTGGGTAAACAACATCACAACTCCTTATAGCTACACAGTCCAGTGAGCATAATGATGCCAGTTTTAAATGCCGAGCAGTGCTGATTAGAGCTATTACACAAATATTCATTTGTTTGCTTTACCTTTACCACTTTGCTCACATACTTCACAAATTAGGGTATTATCCTCTCTTTCCCCCCCTCCATTCTTACTATTTTTGCCATCAAATGAAGGTAATTTACCATTTTTCCATTTGAATTGAAAAGCTAATTGAACTTAATGGCTTTAGAAAAATCAATAATTTCCTACTGTTATTGATATAATGAAGCACATGTAAGAGATTATCCAATAAAGACACAAACCATTTAAATGAAGAATTCAACTCCACTTTGAACTGTTTAAACTCTCTGCGTGGACAATTAAGGGGGAGATCTTTGTATGTGGGGAAGCAACTGTAACTCCAGTGCATTAAAGTTATCACAGAATCGTTCAGTTTGGGAAAGACCTCAAAGATCATCGAGCCCAGCCATTACCCCACCACCACGTTCACCACTAAACCACGTCCTCAAGTCCCACATTCACATGGTTTTTGAACACTCCCAGGGATGGGGGCTCCACCACTTCCCTGAGCAGCCTGACCACCCTTCCAGTGAAGACATTTTTCCTAATATCCAACCTAAACCTCCCCTGGCCCAACTTGAGGCCACTCCTCTCACCCTGTCACTTGTTACCAGGGAGAACAGGCTGACCCTCCTGTGGCTACAACCTCCTTTCAGGTAATTGTAGAGACAAGAAGGTCTTTTACTGTGACACAAACTGTACAGCCAGGCTTTTGTGGTATTTAACGTACTTTATTTTTCATGTCTGGTTTCAGAAGTAGCAAGAATCCCATACTGAAATGTGTTTGGGGTCAGAAATCATCTCATGAGAAGCCTCCTCAGCCACACTGCTCTGCCTTGAGAAGGGAGAAATGGGTGCTGGTGGGTTAGAAATGGAAGATGATGGTATTTGTTCCCCAGTTAAAAAATACAGATTTATTTGGAAAGAACCATTAGCTCATATCCTGGTTCTGGCAAAGGTTTGATGGTTCCTAGGAGAGTATATGAGAAACTCCAAACAAAACACTTGTAAACCTTTAAATCTGGATCAAAACCATTAAATCCCTAAATGACACAGGAGACATTAAGGCCCTTAATTTAGGGATCAGTGTAGTAAAAAGGGAATGGCAAATATGAAATTAATGACATTTAAATTACTGTTTCATTAGAACTCAATTTTGCCACAGTGTTTTACTGAATTTAGGATACCCAGAGATCAATAGCAATTCCCTTTATTTAAGGCTCTGCTGATGTTTACTGTGTACTTTTTTTTTTTTTGGAAACAAGTTGCTATTTGTGAAATATGAGTGGAATTAAATGCAGTTTTAATTGCACTCTACAGTTGTATTAGTTTGGCACTTGAAACTTCGGCATTAATTCATGTGATGAATAGATGTGGAGAGTTCAGGACAGACAGTTTCTGCTGGATTTGCAGAATGGAAAAGGTAGACTGGAGCCAGCTCAACACTGCCTGTTAGGGGATGAGGAGGGGACATAATGGGCTGCTTTTGCTCAAAAATCAGGAGGTAAGAAAAGTGCTAAATGATAGAACCTGGACATTTCTTAATCCTCCTCTCTGTAAATGCTGGTAGGTGCCTTGGTGAGGCTGTGTGAGCACCACCCTGGTGCCCACATTGCTTCCATTTTATTCCATGTGCTGGGACTGTCCTCCCATGGGCTCCTGGAGTCCCCCATCAGCGTGGTGAGAGATGCTCATCCCTCTGGGATGCCCTACATCCCAGTGTATTTAGGGCTAGACTAGACTGGGAAATAATCTCAATGAAGTAATCCAATTAGCCCCCCCAGAGGCGCTGAGGGAGGATGGCTGAGTGGGAACAGTTTCATGTGCGAGGCACCGGCTTTTGTGGCAGATCCTTGGCAGGTTCCAAGGAGAATGACCACCTTGATGGAAACTGCCAGGCCCCAGAGCTGCATTTGCAGAGGGAAATGCTGAAAATGAACTGTTGAGGGTGGGCAATAATTATCTCAGTTCTGTGTGCATTCACCTCGATGTCTGGTATTTTCACACCTGTGGTGTAAAGAGAAGGATGATGTGACCTGGGAGTGTTTTCTCAGGTCACAGCTGAGGTGCTTCTCCTCAGCTTCTCCTCAGGCTGACACTTCTGGCCATAAAAAAACCCAAACAAAGACCTTTTGGAACAAACCACTTGTTTTTAACACTATAAAAATCGTGGCTATTACCTTCTCAGTATCCTCTCAGCTAATGGCCTGAAACAGGACCAATATTTGATTTCTACTTGCTGTATTTACTTTATAAATAGATACTTCATGGGTTTCATTCTTTACTGAGATTGAATTAGTGCATTAAATAGACAGAAATATTTCTTACTGTGCCATACTGATCTCTTAGCATCTTGCACTGACCTGATAACAGGCTAGCAGGAGAGTAAACTTAATTATTTTTTAAGCTGGAGACTGACAATGGAGAACACTGAATATTTCTGAAACCGAGATCTTCTTTTCTGTCATTAAAAAGCCAGGGAAATCTGAAAGGAGTGTGAGTTCAAGGCATATATCACTGCGATTATTGAAGGGTTTGCAGAGAGTGGCTTATCACCTCCCTGGCTTATTTACCTGATAAACCAAAGCCTTATGCTTCAAAAGCTCCAGCTGCTCAATCCGAGCGTGGCAGCCACGTCTTGCTGAGGATGAACCCACAGTGAAGGCATCGGTGAGCAGGATGTCACTGGGGCCCTTTGTTGCAATTTGCACTTTAAAACATCTCCCGCTTCCCCCAAATTCTCAGTTTCATTCTAAGCAGTGATGGTATAAAACAAGCTTGAGAATGTGTGAGGGGGTTTTGCCTCCCTCATTTTGCCCTTTGAACTTGATTTCTTCCCGCATAGAGGTGATGGAGAAGCTGAAGAGTGAGGGTCCCTGATCTGGGAGCATTTGAGAGAATGCACATCATCATATCCCTGGGAGCTGCTGAGCCCAGGCGTGATCTGTGCCAGCCACTGGGACACGAGATTAAGATCTAATTTCAGATGACCTTTATCAACCCCAGTGTGAACCTGCAAAAGCAATAAATACCCTTTGTATCAGCTTTTGCCAACAGCAGGGCACCAAAAAGCTGCTGTTGTCCCTGGGGGGGGTTGCGTGAAGGGCTCCTGTATCCCTGAGCATCCTTCATCCCCTCTCCCTGGCCACAGAGCCGGCTTGCCCTGCCTGTCATCACAGCCCCCCTGCTCCAATCTGCATATTAATCTTGATTCTAAACCATCCTACAGACACTGCATGCAAATGCACTGAGTGATTCAAATTGGTTTTCTCTGTTTGTAAATGTAGTGTTCTGTGACTGCTCAGGGGCACTTGGAACATATGCTCCTTGATATCTGGCATTTTTCAAAGTTTCCAGCAAGGAGGTTGTTTGGGGCCCGTTGTGCTGCCCTGCCTCTCCCCCAGGGCTCACACCCCCAGCCAGTCCAGTGTGAGAGGGGGTTCACCTCCACTGGGAAAGGTTTTCATTTGGGATGTGTGTGTATGGGGAGGGGACAAGCAGCAGAATGCAGAGGCCCTGTGAATGAAGCTATTCCCAGAAACTCAGTTACAGCAAAGTCTATTATTGCAGAGGTTTGTGTGAAGAAAGCATTCCATATCACCCTGCCTAAAATTGTCTCTGCAAGGACTGGCTCTCTGTGGGCTGGTGAGCTGGAGGGGAGAGCCTGGATGCTGCTCTCAGCCCTGGGAAAGGAGCAGGGGAGCAGGGAAGGCACAGGAAAGCCTTTTGCTGGCCCTTTCCACAGCAAACCCCACATTTTCCTGACCTCCACATGCTCCTTCCTGCTTGTGGTGAGACTTCTCAGTCTCTGCTTCAGCAGTGGCACCTGAAGGGCATTTTAATGTCTCAGGTTACTGGGCTGGCAGCACGGATGGTGGAAGCAGCTGAAACTCCTGCTGCTCCTCACCTGGTTGTCCTGCCCATCCGAGGGGTTCCTGGAATAATAAGGGCTGATGCTGAGCATGATGGTGTTTTCACATCAGCCCTGATGAGCCCAGCTACAAACTGGAATAGATGAGGAGTGGGGGATGTGCTCTTTGGTCACTTCACTGCGGGGATGGTCCCCTGTGGAAAAGCAATCTTCACTCATCCAGCTTGGATCACCTGTGTGTGCAAGCACTGCTTGGTTTTTCCAGGTGAGGAGGCTGAGGGTGCCACAGGGATGCTGTGGGTTGCCAGGTGCCATCCCCCTCTCAGGTGGGAGGTTTGCACACAGCAAGCCCAGGTTGGGTGACCAGAAATCCCTGTGGTGCATCCGATGAGAGGATGCGGTGGTTGTGGTGCTGCCAGGATGGAGTGGAGCATCCCGGGTTCCAGAGACACTCAGCCCAGCTCCCCAAATGCTTGGCTGCACCCCAGGGCTTTAGGCACACATTTTAACACTCATTTCTCCTGCTGAATGGGAATAAGCACTCTAACTGCGAGTTTGCTCCAATAATTAAAATTCATGTTATCCTCCATGAAGCTCAAACAACTTTCTGTTGTCAGCACCTCCAGAGGTCTGGGTTTAGCTCCTTCTGGCTCATTTAATGATGTAACAGTGAGAAGGGGAGAGATGCTTTTTATTGTTGATGTCTAAGATTTAGAATTAAACATCTCTGCTGGTTGCTGGGTACTTTCTGCTCCTGCCAACCCCATGAACTCTTTAAACATATGCTAATGAGCCCGACTTGCTCCCATTCCTTCTGTATAATCCATGAAGTAAGAAAAGTCAATCTTCGTCTTACTGCCTAATGGCCTCTATAGGTTGTAGTTAGCACAAAACCACTGTGAAGTGATGGAGATCAAGAGTTAAATGCACGAATTAAGCAGAACCCCTCTGACCACACTCCATTAGAAGAGAAACTGTCTCTAGGGAGACAAAACAAGATTTCTCTTTATATATACATTGTAAGAGTCACCCACTGATCCTCCAGGCATCTTGAAACATTACTGGCACCCTAGTGATGTGGACAGAATATAATTTATTACTATCACTACAACTTCCTACCCAGGATGTTGCTGGAATACTGATATGCTACAGCATAATAAGGTTTGAAGGAGTATGTATGTTGTCCATAGCATTGCTTTCTCTCATGCACCTGACTCCTCAGCCCTGATAGAAATCTATAAGGAATTACATGAATTTTAACAGTCTGTATTGGTTGTTTGTTTTTTTTTTTTTTAACACTGCTTTTGAACACCTGTATGCAGTTTTATGGCTTGGCCAGCAGCTGTTTGTGTGTGATGTGATTTGCTCAGAAAATAGAGGGGGAAAGTTGTGCAGCAAAGCTGCTGTGATGGATAAATGCAAGGGAGGTGTTACACTGGTAAAACCTTGTGCCATGGCTTTGGACTGGTGGGGTTCAGCCATGGGACATGAAACTCTGCCACGGCTCCTTCCAGCAGCACCTTTTCATCTGGAGCAGCTCAGGAATCAGCAATCCCTGTGCAGGACTGCCTGTGCTCCAGCACTGGTGCTATTCTTAGCATGGTTATGATTGATTACAGCATCTTATACAGTCACTGAGTAAAAATAAGAGTCTAAAAGACCTCATCCTCTGCCCTGTGATCCTGCAGCTCCATTGGAAATGCTGCTGCTGTAATCAGCTTCTTCCTGAGGTGTTTGATGGATGTATGGGCTTCCCTGCCGTGTTGGACAGGACCATCTGGTCTGAACTTGTAAAGCTATTGATAATTTATTTCTCCTCATGTAACTTTCTGTGGACAAAGAGATACCAGGTGAGAATCCGGAACTACTCTTTGCATGCAGGAATTGTGTGTTATGGAATGGGGTTGTACAAAAATCTTATGAGTTATTTGGATAATATCTTTTTGGTGTCTCTCCCTTGCTGGCAGTAGGTACTGCATGAGCTTTCAAGAAAGGGTCTCCCATCACCTGTGCTCTTTAGTAGGGTTTGGTACCAGCACCAGAAACTCTTCTGCCCTACTTTGGAGTGAAAAACTTCAAAGAATTGAAGTACAGAGAGTGTAACACCAGAGAATAATTTTTTTCCCCCCCAAGAAATCCACAAGTTAGTTCTGTCACAGTGATTTGGGCAGATTTCAGATTCCCCAGAACTGTTCTCAGAGGGGCCTCCCATCTGCTATGGGACACCTTATGACATCCCAGCCTTTCTAAAAAATAATTTAGAAGAAATCTTTTAATCCACAGTGTAAATCCCACTTGACCTTGTCTTCTTCTGTGTTGCTAAGCGTAAGAGTTCTGCAGAAGTTGGCTGTGGATGTCTGCAGTGGGGTGTGCTGAATTGTTTTCAAGCACTTTCTATGCTGCGCTGGCTTGGGATGGCTTTCAAAGCAGGGAAAAACAAATCTTCAAGTGTGCTGCTTTTATCAGTAACTCCTTAGCCACAGGATCTAAATGCAATTGTTTAAAGGGAATAAAAGAACAGGGAGAGCAAAATGTAGTGAATACTTTTCCTGCCAGATGCAGCTTGCAGGGCTGACTCTGTCTCCAATTTCAACATGAACTTCATCAAGTTGTAGTCGGAGCAGGGCGACGTGATGAGGCTGGGCAGGGTTTACAGCAATTTTCTTTCCTCTCTGGGTGCCAGGAGCTGCCTTTTAGAGAAACCAGCTAGAACAGCACTCCAGTAATCCTTGAGAGCTTGCAGGGCCTGTGTTTAAGGGCTCCTTTGGCTGTTCTCTCTTGAAGAGAATTCTTTCCAGTGGGATCAGATGTGTTAGCGCCGAGCTTTTGTGCAGGACTTGCAGTCTTTCCTCCAGCATTCCATGTCCCCTGTGTAAAGCCACCTCCCCAGGAGGCAACTTCCCAGATCCCCATGGCCTTGAACGGGGAGATGGTCACACAGAAGGGTTTTTGGGGTGCTTCCCTTCTGGTGCTTGCTCCCACTGAAACACCGTGCATGTGTTTGCTCTGTAAAGCCACAGGCTTTCCTTTAGTTCTATAATATTGCCACATTTTCTGAGTTCTGCTCTGATATTTATTCTTCGTGCTCTGCTCTCCCCCGTGGTGTTTTGGTTTGATGCAAGTTCTTAATGGAAAAGCAATTGCTTAGGGAAATGTGGTGCCTATCAGCTGTCTGATCACGGCTCCCCGTTCATGGAATTACACTGAGACTGAATCAGTGGAAAGGCTCCACGAAGAAAATACGCTTTATAAAATTCATCTCGCATCTCCTGTCTCTGTCCGCAGCGTTCAGCAGCTCACCGTTCTGTTCCCATAATCTGCTAAATAATAACAGTTAGCACTTGCATCTGCAAATCCATACACAGGCTTAGCTCCCAACTGCAGGGAAAGTTTGTCATTGTACAGAACAGAAACCATTCCCTTTCATGCCCCTGACTGATCGTTGCGTTCTGTGTTTCTGTCAAATCTGACGACAGGCACCTCCTGAAGCTTTAACAAAAGGCAGAAATCCCCCTGGTGCTTCTGGCAATTACACATTAGTCTTCGTGGAGGCAGAAGATTACTCGCTGATTCCTGTTTGCTGATTCCATTATGTATGTATGCTCTAGTACATAATGGCTTGTTAATCCCTTAAAACAGCATAGCTAGGAATATTCTTTCAAAAATGTATTTTGGTTCAATTATTTAAAAAAAAAATAAAAATCATGAATTCCATAGAGTCTCTTATAACCACTGGGGTTTTGAAGATGATTGCTATCAGGGAACTTATCATTATGGTAGCTGGACTGTGTGTGATGTGGTGAACTGTTTCCTTTTGAAGATATTAATTTTGCTTCCGTCGATTTGATGCGATACGCTCGCAGTCAAGCGGGGCAAGAGTAATAGCGCTGATGAACACAGCCTGGTGTGTTATTGTGCTCTAAAATAATTCTGTTAGGATCCAGTCTCATTCCCCAGATGAATTCCTGGTGTTTGCCATCACTCAGCTGCAGGTTTCATCCGTAGCCCTGTCCCCCCGGAGAGCTGTGGGCGTTTTGGCCCAGTTAAAATCAAGTTTTACATCCTTTTAGGTTGCCTCTCAGCCTTGCTTGCCAAAAATGCAGTGCTGTACAATGCTGTGCTCTGTGAATGGGATTAGGACCTGGGAAACAGGGTATGATCAAAAGTTTGGCCTCGTCCTGCTTTGGTGCAAAGCTCACCCCGCCGAGCTCTTGTTCCACCCTGCCCTGCTGTGCACAGCTCACGCTTTGGAGTTACCTTGGCAAGCCCAAAGCATTCCTTATGGGATAAAATGGGCACAGCAGTC
Source organism: Dendrocincla tyrannina (assembly GCA_035047865.1). Classification (NCBI taxonomy): domain Eukaryota; kingdom Metazoa; phylum Chordata; class Aves; order Passeriformes; family Dendrocolaptidae; genus Dendrocincla; species Dendrocincla tyrannina. Next base: position 3,687,066 of record JAWWMP010000005.1, read on the forward strand.
ACTGAGGAGCCCTGTGCTGCTTCCCTTGAGCCTGTTTTAGGTTCCTTGCACCCAGGCTTGGCCCACGTGGTGATGGCAGGGGGAGGTCGGGGCTTTCTGCTGCCACTGTGAGTCTGAAGGGGCAGGGCAGGAAGGAGGTCCCGCTCCAGTCCCCTTCCCATTGGTGTCCCTACAAGCTTCACTAAATCGTCCTTTCCCTGCAGAGCTCATGGTCTCATATAGGCAAGATGGGGACTGTGAGAGTGTCACTTTATCCATCCTCTGCAGATGGGGAAAAGAGGCATGAGGAGATTAAGCCCAGGGTTGCAGAGGAACTCTGTGGCAGGACCAGGAATTGAATTCAGCTCTCCCGGGTCTTCGTCCAGTGTGTCTTAATCACAAAACCCACCTTCACCTCTGAGTTTTCTATTATTTAATCAGCTGAGAAAAAAAAGGCAAATTGATTTAATTAAAGGAGAGAGCAAATTTCTAATTTCAGACTGGATTTGTTCTGTGGTTATGGAAATTTTGAGGAATGGAGAATAAACGTCTGTAATTTCTTTTCTCCATGCATGTGTTTTCATTTACACAGCTGTGCAAAAACTGTATTTATATGTTTTGTGACATCTAATTTTAGCCTGGAAGCAAGATCTGATGCTGGGTTACCAAGAGGTGTCATTTTCTGGCTTGCAGAATAATCCTCTTTCTGGCAAAAAGTCGGTCGTGTTTCTTCTCACAGACATGGTTTCTTCCTTTCAAGTGTCTCTCAACATTATTTTATACTCAATGAAGCAAATCCTCCAAAGGCTTCATTATTCTGATGGTAGCATCATCTGATTGAATATTTCAATCATAATGTCCTTTGGAGAATTTTAGCAGTTTCCACTCGGGATGTTGGAGGCTTGGATTTGTGTGTGTTCCTGAGGTTTTGGAGGAACTGGGGTAGGAAATACAGACAATTTCAGATGCACAGAGTTCATTGGGGAGGTAGATGCTAATGTGTGCTCTCTCTGGCTGTTGACTGGAATACATTAGATCATCCCTTTCCAGTGTGAAAAACACAAATGCTGCTTCTTTGGGCCCTGCTCAGCAAAGCATTTAAGCACATGCTTAGTTTTAATCACACGAGCGTTATCTGAGCACTGAAAAAATATCTTTAGATAATCCTGAAAAATTTCTGGGCTAGTTTTGCTAAGCAAATGCCTACAAGGACACCAGTTCTAGAGCTTTCTAAAGGGCTACGACAGCTCTTGGTACCCCATTGCTTCCTTCCCCTCCCCTTGCGTCCCTGGAGAAGGTGTGAAAGATTCTGGCACTCACCTTCCAAGGAGGAGCTCCTGGGCTGACGTTGGCACCTCTGAATTGCTGTGTCACTGAGGACTCCTCGGTGAGGGTGTTCTGCTTGGTTCAGGCTCACATTAGGTTTTATGAACTTTAATGAACAGTAAGTAATAAATTTGCTGAAGAAATTGGGTTAGCCTGTGATTAACATTCACAGTGATGCAGATGAGTGTACCAATGATGGGAACATGTGCTCACATCACGATGAAATGCAGATGAGAGGCCCTGGAGCAAGCCCAAGGATGTGGGCCAGCGCAGTTTCATCTCTGTCAGCTTTAATCTGATCTCAGTCGCGAGTGCTACCGGCCTGCAGGAGGAACCTCAAACCCTGGGCAGACCTCAGCACAACTTTTGTTTTCTATTAGAGGCTCTTAAAACATTTCTGTGCAATCAAAGCTCCATACGTAAAAACCCTCAAGTCGCTGCATCTGAAAAACAATATTTCTAGCAGTAGGGAAGAGAGGGGGAAATGGTTGGAAGATGCCTCTTGATTTGGTTGAGCTTTTATGACACGCTGCGTTACTGAGCAGTGGTTTTAGTCAATTGAAACCCAGCTGAGCCCATCGTCTTATGACGGCGCCGTTGTAGGGAACAGAGAGAAAAGTCTCCCCCCGCCACCCTTTTTAAATGAAGTGCAAAGTAATGCTAGAAAGGGAAAGAATAAATCAATTTTAAGTGGTAATCTATGAAGTTGGACAGAAAATGATGAGAAATGAAGCAACTGGTCATAGGAAATTGACCTTGAAAATGGTGTTTGTCTTGCGGCCGCAGTGGCGGAGCAGCTGGGGAGGGGGAGTTTAGAGCAGAGTTTCTTGGCTTTGAGTCTCAGTTGGGTTTGGGGGAGTTTCTTTCAAGACTGTGATGTCTGAGAGTTAGGCCGGTGGTGCTGCTCAGCAGGGTCTCCCAGGCAGGATTTATTCCTTTGTGGCAGCCTCGTATTTCAGTGTGGTGCTTGAAAGGCTGAGCCAGTTTGGGAGTGGTAATTGCCCAGGGTCAGAAGAATCTCTGTGGTTGTGTAACAGATACATATGCTTGGGAGGGAGATGGTGTTTTTACCTGGATTTTAATTTCCATACAAATAAACACATTAAAGGCACTAAAAGGACAAATGAGCAATACATGTCACCTCTGCTATTTTAAACTGTAACACCTACTTACAGCAGAAGGATGGCTATTGCAGTGTTATATACATCTTATTTGCAATAAAGGTACAGAAGGGTGTGGGAGGTGGAATACATTGAGTTTTCACGGAAACTCCTCTAGCAGAATACAACTGACAGAGTATTTCCATGATTTTTGCTGGGTGGTCAAAAGTCCATCAGATTAACCAAATGCTTTTTTGCTTCAATTGATGATGGTCTTTTTCTGCCCTTTTAGCATCAGCTGTGTCCATAAGTGTTCCTTTTGCAGCTCATTGAGCTGGGTCATCTCCTCTCAGCACCTGCTTACTGGGTGTCTCAGTAACTCCCAACTAAAACATGGAGGTACAAGTACAGTCTGCTGCACCATGGAGACTTTATGGTCTCAGTGGTCAGAATAATAACCTGATACTAACCCACAAACCTTCCTGAACACCAGAAATCTTTGTGTCAGCTCTCATTTGAACCACACAAGCGGGCTATCTGGTTTACTCAGCTGGTTCATGTAATCCCTGGCCTCCTTTGCCAGCACAGATCCTCTTTCAGCAGCACTCAGGTATCAAACACGGGCAGGATGGTTGTGAGGCTGCCCAGGGGTAAAATGAGACAAGGTCCAAGCCATGAAGTGTCCTGTATCATGTCTGGGGACTTGTGGTAGGCTTTGACTTAGGCTTGAGCTTTGACTTAGCCCTGAGCTTCTCAGAAGCCCAAGGAGTGGCTCATCTTGGCCATTCAAGGTGGGATCCAGGCAATACCTGCAAGGAGCAGTTGCTGCTTGTGCAGCATCCACTGTGTGCCCTCAGGGCTTGTTTTCCTGCCTGGGACCATGTGTGATCTGGAGATGCTGGAGGCATTTCCCTTGGTTTGGAGCATTTCCTGATCCCTTCAGTCTGGAATAGGATCTGGGATGATCTTCCCAGGGCAGGCCAAGGGAAACAAAGGGAGAAGGGTGGGAAGCAGGGAGGCAGCAGAGCTGTGGGCGAGGGGAGGGAGCCCCAGTCGCAGCAGTTTTCCCTGGAAAACTCGCATTGATCAGGCAGCGGTGACAGTCGGGTTGGTTGTGTTATTCCAGCACTTGTGCTCTGATGGAAAGCTCACAAATAATAAATCTGAGCAATGTTTTCAGGCTGTGCAAAAATTAAGAATTTCAAAGCAAAGCCCTTCTCCAGATATTTAAAATTCAGGGAGCTTTTTTTGTCCTGGGTCTTGAGATGTTAATAACTTTGACTAATTGTCAACACCACCAATTACTATGACTGATACCTTATCATTTCCCACAATGAGCAATGCTAATTAAAATTGATTGTGCTGCTGTTCTGGCACAGCAGCAAGTTTCCTTTTCATTTTTTGTTTAAACATGAGCTTATTGTGCCTATTCGGTGAATTAAATAAGGAAAGCTCATTATTTTGCTGTTTATTTTTGAGCAGGGGTTTTAAGCCACATTGGAAGCCTGTTACAAGTGTCAAAGAAATAGAAGAGCTTGAGTGAATTGTGCTTTTTGGAGTACCAAAACATACACCTAATAATAATATTTAGCACTTTTATACCACGGTGCTTTTTACGTGATCACATTTCTGCACAAACGGAACCACTCCTATTATCTCTGTAAGGTGGGCAAACACTGTTCCTGCTCTTTCACAGATAGTGGAGCTGCGAGGCCGGAGCTTTGTTTCCCTAATAGCAGAGCACTTCAAGCTATTCACTTCAATTAGATTACACATCCCTGTCTTACAGCACTTTAAGTTATCATTTGCAAGGCTGGCAAATTGCTTGAATTTTATAGGAATTTGGCCTTTTCTTTCTCACTTATTTTAAAAAAGTGTGATTATTTATTTCTCCCAAAGATAGGCTCAAGAATTGCTTGCTGCTGGCCTGCCCTGAGCTGGCTCCTCCAGCAAATGTTGGTTCTGCCCATGCAGGGACAGCCATGTGGGAGGGATGGGGTTGGGCAGCCTTCTTTGAGCCTTTGCTTCATCAGCTGAGTCTCCTCAAGTCAGGAAGGGCTGTTTTTGTTGAGTAGAAGCTGCTTGCAGGGAGGAGAGATGGCAGTGGGCTCTGAAAGTCATGTGTTGTCTATCTCCTCTTGTATTCTGAACGTAGCTGTGGTTTGATGTGAAGTTTTCCATGGGAAATGTTTATGGGATACGTTATCAATGGAAGATGCATGTGGTTTTTTAACTCTTCTGCTGGTGTCTCTTGTTAAGTGGCCAATTGCAGGTAATAGCACAAGTCTAGGACTTTGTCCCTCTGGAGATTGATTTAATCCGAACAATTTATTCTTTCCACAATCAACGTGTAATGAGTTAATGTGTAATGGATATAAATGCAACGAATTGTCTGAGAAATTCCTTACTTCCTCTTGCTTAGTCCGTAAAATGAGTCAACTACTTCATAGCATTTATTTAAAAAAGCCTTTTAAAGAACTCTGCAGGTTTCACTTTTCCACAAACAAGGCCTCCCATAAAAGGGACCCCGTGTTTGCCTTCATGGTCTCTTGTATGAGCAGGTATGGGGGAGCGTGTCCATCAAAAAATGGTTTGTATTTATTGGGAAAAGACTTTGAAATGTCTGGCACTTGAAAGCGAGATAAAAACATTTATATTACAGAAACACCAACAGCAAAAATTATACAGGTAAAGTAAATATTTCAGTCCTGAGCGTTATTTTTTCATGATTTTCCTTTGGACATTGATTTCTTCTGATCCTGATAGGAGTTATGAGCAAGCTTGGAAATCTGTAGAACTCCCTGTGCCACAGTGCCATGGCTGACTCCAGCACATCCTCTGTGCCAAAACCAAGGGGACCCTGCCACCAAGGCCTGGGGCTGTCTCTGTGGTGCTCTCCTGAGCAATTCCCCTGGTTAATGGAGACAGTGCTGGAGAAGGGCAGAGTCTGGCTGGGCCACCAGCCCCCTGTTTTAGCAGCAGCAGAGCATTGGTGTGCTCAGCTGACACACACCAGTGGCACCATTAGCACAGGGAGCTGTGAAATAACATGCCAAGTGTGTCTTCTTGAAACACTTTGGAGCTAAATCTCCTCTCGTCTGTACTGATGCCTCTCCATGGATTAGAACTGAAGATGCTCATGCTGTAGAAAATCAGAGAGGAATCATGGCTGGCTGACTCCCTTGGTGTAACAAGCTGTACGTGGAGGCAGAAGTTTTTACTTTATTCTCGATTTCCAAATGTCCCCAGGAGTTTTGTTGTGAAAAGTCAGTTATGAAAATTGCGAGTGCGAGGGGGGGAATATGTCATTTGGGTTGTGATTTGCTGTTAATTAAACTTTAGTGTGACACATCCTTTATGTCTGGGGATTCCTGATTCTCATCTCAGTGGCCTGGTAGAACGGAGGAGCATCTCCATCGAGATCAATGCTCATTATTATTTTCCTCATTATCATCATGATCCTCATCAGTATTTGTTCTACAACACTGGCTGTGGAACAGAAGCACAGGCAGAGATGACCTTCACCTGCTCCTGTTCAAAACCTTTCATTTTTAACAGATAAGAGACCCAAAGGCTGGGGAGAGGAAAGTGACAGTGAACTCAGGACTGAGAATTAGATCCAGCGACTCAAAAGTGAAAATCAGCCTTTCTTTCCACTGCAGATGACACAATGAAATAATCAGTTTTCATGTCTTTCAGCAGAGTAGTGGCACTCATGCACAGGTTGAACCCCACACAGGGTGGTGATGGGTGTTATCAGGCAGGTTTTAGCTGTGTGAAGCTCAGGCATCTGTGCAAGGGAGGGACTCAGGGGTAGATGGGTCTGCCCAAAAAACAGGCGAGGTAGAGGAGAAGGCTGGTCAAATTGGTAAATGTTCCCCAGACAGAGAAGTGGTGTGGAAGGTAAAGTCCACAGTGCATTGATCTGTTCATATTTGGTACCCTGAATGGGATTTTGAGAACTGTTCTTTGTTCTCAGTTACAAGGGCATGGTTGTGGGGAAGTTGAACCAGGGACTCTCTTGCCCTGCAGAAGCTCCTCCTTAAGGTGGGCTGATGTCAGGATGGGGAGCTCAGCCTTGGAGGAGAATCCCTGGTTCAACTCCTGCCCAGCATCCCTTGAAATAACCTCCTCAGACCCTCTCACACTCACCACAGGGATGCCCTGGGCATGAAACACAGAGAAAGGGCAGACACTGCCAGAAGCATCAGGGAAACAAATTCAGAAAGATCATCCAGATATGGAATGACACAAATCCAGGGGCAGAAGACCTGTCTGAAATCCCGTTCCTGTCCGAATGTAGGGCTGGAGAGAAGCTGGGCTCAGGCTGTGGTTGCAAAGAACTGGCACGCCAGCCTGTTAGGGACCCCCAGAGGGTGACAAGCTGCTCCCTCTCATGTGAGTGGTGTAACCTGGTGCCTTTGTGTAGGTGAATGGGCTGTGGCTCAGCCCTGCTGGAAATTGCTGATGTTTGACCTCTCCTGGCCCTGAACCAAAGTGTGGCCCCTTTGGGTGAGATCTCTGCTCCAAGCCTAAAGCTTTCCATGCACTTGAAATGGCTGCTGGGGAGGGGATGCACAAAACAGTTCCCTCTTGGGAAACCCCCTTTTATGACAACAGGTGTGTTTTAGCATTATGGGTTTTCCAGTGGATTTTGTTGGAAGGCAGCAAGATTGTGCTGGGTGGCTGCTGGCACCCAGGGCTGGGTGTTGGGGCAGCTTTGGGGGTGGTGGATGGTCAGAAACAGCTTCTGCTGACCAGATTGTTGGGAAAGCTGTGTTTGGTGCTTGACAAATAGCAGGATGTTGTGTATTTTTCATTATTTACTCTGAGTCCATGCAATTAGGGGTAAAGAAGAAAATAACATGTATTTATCTGTTACGTCTAGCGATAAAATAACAGTCAAGGGAAATATTGATCCCTGCCTTGACCACTCTCTCCAGTGGAAGGTGTCCCTGCCCATGGCTGGAGGGTTGGAACTGGATGATTTTTAATGTGCCTTCCAACCCAAACCATTCTATAATTCCATGTTAAAATAGGAATTTCCATTGTTTCTCCATTTGTTAGTGCGCTGCATGTGCTGGAGTTGGCAGTACATCTTGTCTGAGCATCAGCTCCACCTTCCTGTTCCCTTCCCTCCCTTCCACCCAAATTTACCTTTTTCCCTCCCCATGGGTGATGAGGAGTGTCTGCTGGATGGATAGAAAGGGCAAGATGCCTTCTTGTGACACCAGGAAGAAAATGATCCAGGGCGTTACAGACCACTAAGCCCTTCGTTTGTACCTGGTAAACTGGTTCAAATTATAAGAAAAAAAAAAGAAAACATTTGGGAGATGCTGATAAGATCAGGCTTATCCAGTAGAAAGGTGGTGTAGGATGTGGCTGGAAGTGATAGGGAAAGCCTAGGCTTGATGACCCAGCAGGTCACTTACAGTCTTTCACTCCTAATCTCTTAGAAGTCTTTGAACTAGTCAATAAGAAAGGAAGAGAGGGGAACTGGCTTATCTCATTTATTTACGATACTGAAAGGTCTTTTGCAAGGCCCCTCGTAGAAAACAGGCAGAAAGACAAGGTAGGCGGGTGAAAGGGAAAAATACAGTGAGGAATCAAAACCTGAAGCAAAGATCAGATATAACCATGCAATTTTCACCATTGCAGAGGGTAAAACCAGGGGCTCCTTGTATGTTCCTAAGTCCTGCATCAGCTCTTTGATCTGGGATGAGTAGCTAGGTTTGTGGGTAGCAAAAAGCCACTGAGGTTACTCAGCCCTAGGGAAGGCAGTGAGGAAGGTCAGAACAACCTAAACAAGCCCATAAATATATGACATAACCTCCAAAAAATGTTCGGTGTTAATGCATGGCTGTGGCCCACCCTGCGGTTTCAGTTTGAATTTGCTGTGGCCAAACTAGAAATAACTCTTCAGTTCAGCAACCTGTGTAGGAGAAGATGCTGCTGGAGCTGCTGATGGGAGGGGAGGTGCCCTCTCCCTGATAACCTCCCCAGGAGGGTGTGCAGTTCAGGAACTGCTGTACCAGTGGCTTCAGATTTGGATTAATGAGCCTTTTTCAGAAGTACATTAGGGTTAGATAAGTGCATACAAAGTGTTACCTTATCAGAGTAGTCTCACTAATGAAGGGACCCAAATTAAGTGTACCAGTACTGGGATTTAAATTCAATTTTCTCCCTCCCTTTAGACCCCATCTTGTTTCTTTTAAATAGCCGTGTCTATCTCTCTGTCTTAAACAAAAGTTTTGAAGGAGAGTTAGAAAAAACCAAAACGATTTGTTTTGCATTCCCAGCTGCTGTGACTGTCACAGCTGAGGGTGTCCCCCACAGTGAGTTAAAAGACCACCCCACTTCTGAGCTGAGGGAGCCTCCTGCCTCTCCTCCCTTCCATTCCCTTCCCATCCCTCTGCCTGTCCCCACTTTTTCAGCTGGAGAACAACCACTGGATGTCCCTTTTAAAGCCAGGGACTGAAGTGCAGGATGATGCTAATGAGCAGCGAGAGCCTTTTAAGGGACTGAAACGTTGCATTGTTATGATTTGGGAAACAAAAGCTGAATTAGAACTGTAACACTTAACTATGGCATCCCACTTTATTTTTCTCTAATGCAGGCTAAGCTGCCTTACAGCAATCTTTTAAATGTAATGATTGAGACTATTATAGGAAATACTATACAAAGCAACATTTTTTTTGCAGCCTAAATAATAAGTAGGGCAAGGTTTTAAATGAGGCTAGAGTAATGAATGCTGTACAATAATTTTGATGATAAATTTCCCCGGAGGATAAAGTGGAAGAACAGAAGCAGGCTGTATTTAATCATGCAAAGTTAAAGGAATGCAGACCAACAAATATTTATAGAAACGGACGGATTTTCTAACCTTTTCTGAGATATTCTTGCCCTTTTCACCTGAGAGACTTAGCAGGAATTCAGGTCTTTCGGTGTGTAATAATTAGAAGGAGGAATTGATCACATAGGGTCAAGTGTTTCTTTGATGTAGTGCACAGAAATTCCAGCTTCCTTGCAGGCTGGAGGACTCAAACAGTAAGACATTTGTTTTTCACAGCTATTTCATTCATCAGTGAGTCTGAAAAGCTTGCTTTGAGCAGATACACAGCATGGGATGACATATTCTGCAGCTGCTCTTCACCTAGTGCTGACCCAAGGAGGTGTGTCCCCACCGCAGAGCAGGGCACTGTGTGGAGACACCAATTCCCAAAGCAATATAGTTGCCTTTGCACAGCTCTGTGTGCAGAGTAAGGAAAGGCCTGTGAACTGCATTGCAGAGATGAGATCCTTCCATGTGCTGAGCAAACTCAAAATCTTTGTCCTGTGCTCCATCACCAGGTACGTGCCTGTACCAGAGGCCCTCCATCCTCCTCCAAGCTGAGGCTCCTCAAAGATGCTGCTTCTCACCTGTAGTTTCTTCTGGTCTCTGTTGTTTGTCTCAAGGAAACTAAGAGACAGGACCTCAAAAACTAAGAGAGAAGAAAAAAGCCACCACTGATATCTGTTTTAGCATGTCCCAGGCTGTCCTGCACAGGTGGTGTGGTAGAGTTAGGCAATCGCTCCATCGAGGGTAGGGTTGGGTTGCTTTGTGCATGTTTTTTTTAAGGATGGCGTGTTTCAGTGGACTTTAGCTCAACCTATAACAATATTCACTCAGCAGAAGCAAAAACCTGAAGATTCCTGTTCTGCTGATCAATACTTAAAGCATGTATTGATTTCCAATTTCGGTGTTAACTTTTTAGCTCTTAGAAGTGCTCTTGATATCAATTTTCACCTTGCCCGATGTTCATTATGTGCTGAACGTTATGACAGCGAGTAAGCTCAAGTCCCATCTGGAGAGACAATTAGTTCAAGTGACTTCAAAATTGCAACGTGCAAAGATTTACTTGTCCTATGTAAGCCTCGTGGTAGCATGAAATATCTCTGTTTAAGGCAATGACCTGAGAAATGCCTTCATTCTGGCCTGGCACGGCCTTCCCCTAGTTTCTCGCTCTGTGTAGTCATCTCTGAAATCATAGAATAAACTAATAAATAGCTCTGTTTATTAGGTTCATGTCGTTTCAGCATAATAATTCATAGGCAACGAGCCCGAGGTGCGGGGCTCAGGTTTGCCGGGGCTCTGGGCTTTGTTTAAGCAATAAGACACACACGATGAGCAGTGTGATTATGCCTCCAGTAGTGTTAGGAGGCACAAGGTCAAAAGGCTCAGTGACTTTAACTACCTGAGAAGTGCCGTGTAATCCCCTGCAAATGGGCTGTCTGCAATGTCTTATTGCTGTATCAGAGAGGGAATTATTTCTTTTTAAAGGCAGCCACATGAATTCCTCCTGTAATTGGCACAGGGCTGACATCACCGCCTGCCAATCAGAAATCCTCTTTGTCTCGCATTTTAACACCTTAATTGCAAGTTCAGGTCATCTGAAAAATAAAAAAAAAAAAAGGGTTTTGTTAAAATGATGTTTTCTCCTCTTTGTGCTCTGAGTCCCATCTGCTTGCTTTGTTCTCTGTTGTGTGTTTGTGTGTGTTATGAATTGTTCTGCAGTAGCTTTTGTGTCATCATCAGGCACTAAACAGTGAGTGCAAAGTGTTTGCAGAGCTGGTGACATGGGAGCCATGGCCTGGCTTGCGGTGCCTAGAACATTCCCGAGGCTCAGAAGTTCCAGAGAGCAAGGGCAGGGCAGGGAAACACCTCAGGATGTGGGCAGCATGCCTGGGATTTCAAAATCGATGCGTAGCCATCAAATTCTTTCAGCCTAGCACTGTCTTCTCCTTTTTATTGGCAAACATAACCCCAAAATAATAAAAGCATCCTGATTTACAGTTATTGTTGATGAAATAAGTACACATAGGTCACAGCTTTACTAGCCTGAGTAGTTGAGTAACAGGCCACAAGGATGGTGTTTGTCCTGGTGATTGTCAAAGGACTGGAGGCAGGTGCTGCTGTGTGGGAAGGGGGATGAGGGATCCATCCCAGATGGAGAGATTTCCCCTTGTTTCTCCCCACTTTAAGCCCCAGCAGAAGGGAAGATAAAGGCACAGTGCCCAGGAAACTCTCTGGTTTTACGGGCTCCCAGCCAGCAGCTGCTCCTTCAGCAGAAGAGAGGAAAGCCTGCATGGAATCCCATGCTCTGTCCTAGAGAATGTTTTTCCTTTGGGAAAATGGGAACAGATGCCAGGGGATGCCAGAGGTCACGGCTTCTGTGCCTCTCGGTCTGCCCGTGGGTGGGATGAGGGCATCTGCCAAAGCCATGGTCAGTGGGATGCTGTGGGGATGTTGCTGCTCAGCTGTAGTGGGTTTGAGGGACAAAGCAAGAGGAATCATCATCCTGTTAGAGGACAAAAATTTGACAAATAGTTTTAAAGGCTTGAAATAAATCTATCTTCATAACCTGACTGCTGGGCTTTTTTCCTTAGGTATGTTACAGAGGTAATGATACCTCTACAGTGAACTCAATTAACCTTCTGCAGCCTTCTGTGTGACAGGGAATCCTAAATCTTTTATTTTATGGGTGCATGTGCAAGATTTGAAGCTATTCTGAGCTTAGCATTAATAAATGCCACTTCCTAATTGGTGCCCATTTGTTTGTTTTTTTCCAGTGAGAAGGACATGGTGGCTGTGAGTGGGATGTAGTGTTCATGGTTGAGAAGAGATTTCCACACCGGAGTGAGGTAACTTTTTATCTTTATTATTGAGAATCTGATGCTCTGCGTGGATGTCTTTGGAGTTTTCATTGTTCAGTGATGTTTTAACGTGATCTTAAGGAGTTTAGCTTTGGTTCTCTGCATTGTTTTGTATAAATGGACCTTTATTGCCAGTAAGAATGATGGGACTTTTCTCTATCTGATACCCAGTGAATTTTGAGTGTCCTGTGGGAAAACATATAGGAATAAAAACCTGTGTATTTAGGCTTCTGTGGCTCAGTTTCCCCACAAATCTCCCTTCTGCTCTGTGATACATCCTAGTAGGTGCACATCCCATCAGGAGACTCAGCAGGGCTTGCTCCTGCCTGGCTTCTGAGATGTTTGCATGAACACATGCTGTACAGAGTGAAATGTTTCATCTGGGAGGGAGCATGTCAGCAATAAATGAGAAAACAAGAGAAATGGATGATGCCCCATAATGCATACCCTATAATATAATCATTGTTGTTTGATAAAAGAGACACTTGGAGCAACTCTCCGTGCCCTGCTAGGTATGTCTGGATTTATTATTCAAAAAGGCACAATCAAATCTCTTCATTCCCTTGACAAATGGGAGCTATTCAATTCTGTATCTGCCTCTTATTTATAGCATATAGAGGGGTGATTTATATGCTGGCTGCAGATCTTCCAAAACAGTTTTAATTAGCAGCATTGGCTATTAGAATGAGAGTCCTTTAGCTTCCCTGTCATATGCATTCCCTTAAAATTGAACAGGAATCTTACTCTTTGCCAGGCAATGCCCCTGTATTTTTTTGTAATTCCAGCAAGAAAACGTGTGTGTCCTTTAGCAGCTCAGAGGCTGCATCCCTGTTTGCAGCTCCAAGGGGCAGGCAGGGCAGCTCGGGATGGTGATGCCATTTATTGCTGAGCCCTGGGGAAATGGGGCAGTCCTTGGGGCACCAGCATGGAGCTTCCAAATATCTTCAGGGACTCGGTTTGGAGAACAAAGTGAGCCCCAAAGCCACCCTGGCCAGTCGCTCAGGCTGCCAGCACAGGGGCATTTCAGGAGTCTGCTCTGGATTCCTGTGCTATGAGAATGCAGGAGCCCCCTGTGAGCGTGTGCTGTGGTTGGAGCATTCACGGCGTTGCTTTTGCTGTGTGCATTGTCTGAGGGTGTCAGTGAACATTCCCCCAGCTGTTCCCTTATCCACAGAGCTGCTCTGGCTCGTGGGCTAATTGGTACCCCTGAGGTGCAGAGCAGAGGCAGGCACAGCACGGGGGGCAGCTCAGCAAAGGCACTGGTTTGAGTCTCTATTATTTTCACGCATCTGATAGGAATGTGATCCCTTTGAGACCTCAGCCGATCTGTCAAACCTGAGATCAGCCAACAGGTTCAAAAGTTATTTGGGGAAGCAATGACTGACAGAACAATTGCACATCTCTTGTTTTTTTTCCTGAGAAACCAGGCTAAAAAAGCGCAGGAAACATGAAGAGTATTTTTGTGCTTTATGCAGTGTGTGTCGCATGCAGAATGGTCTGTTGTTATGCCTCCACTGATCTTTTTTTGACATAAGCAATGCAGTCATTCTGTCTTTGCATCAAATAAGTCTTTGTACTACTTGTCACCAGCTCACAGTGTCTCTGTGTGTGTGTAAACTCGGTGTTTGCTACATCCCCTCATGACAACTGTGCTGCTGCTGCAGCTGGGTGGTTCTGCTCCCTCTCTGGATGCTTTACAGCAGCTCTGTCGGTGACATTTACTCTGGAGAGTAAGGAAGCCTTAGAAAATCTGAAGGTGGAGGTTGAAAGTACTTTTAAAAGCCAGGACATGAGTAGTGGACCTGGGCAGAGGTGCTCGGTGCCTCTGCCTGTCCTTCCCTTGGAGGAGGTCAAGGGAACAAGGCACAACTGAGAGAGAGGAGCCTGGATGGAGTTCATCGCTGCCGTGCCAGCGTGGTGTTTGTGGTTCTTGGGAGACTGATGGGAAAAGGAGGAATTAGGAAACGAGGACATAAAAAAATCCTGCCAGAAGCAAGCCTGAAATTGATGTGGTCGGAAGGAAAGAATGGCCATGATTCCTGCCGTTTGGAACGGGGAGATGATGGGCTCTGCATCCGGGACAGCAGCACATCCACGGGTAATTCACAAACGTGGGGGAAAGGCACAGTTCTCTGGCTTTGGTTTTTTTTTTTAGTCTACAGAAGTTCTGCACAGGTGTTATATTTCCTTTTTTAGGCATGTTGGTTAAGGGAGCTTTCAAATTGTTAACATCTTTGGTCCTGTAAGCAGTATTTGGTGAGCTGTCTGTGGGTATTGCACTAAGTGCTTTTCTACTGCAATTCTAACAGAGTGCAGGGCAGGATTTGATAGTGCTACCTATTAGTGATTAGAAAGTGAAAGGCTTTCAGTGTGTCTGTACTACAGAATTGACTCTGATTGATAGATCAGGCATTATGCATTTCATAATTTTTAAATTCTGCCTTGAAGTGATGAAATTCCCTCCTAAAATTCCTCTTTTCCCCCAGTGTTTTGAAAATATTTTAGTGGTATGAATCGGGAAACAAAAGAAAGAGGGCAGAGAACATTTTTGCTCATAAACATTTAAATATTAAATTGTTACATTAGTCAGTGGTACAGGCTGAACTCTGCTGGAGAAAGGTACTTCTAAATTACAAAAATATTAACACTGTAATTATTGAGCATGGATAATAGTTATGAATTATGGATCAGTCAGGTTAGCAAAGTCACGGCTGCCTAATCGAGAAAGGTATGATGGGAACACGTGGGAAGATGATTGAGGATTCCCTCGTAATGTTTTCATGTGCTCTCCTCAGCAAAGGGGGCTGTGAAAGCACCCAGAGGGCTGGAGCATCCCTGGCTGCTCTGCAACAGGGACAGTCTCTGTGCCCCCATGGCTTTTTGGTGTCCAGCCCAGCTGGAAGGCCCTTGGTGCTGAACTCTGGGTGACACTGTCACCAATTGTCACCGCTGAAAAGTCCTGGCGTGCTCCAAGGCACGGAACCTGCAACGGGAATGGCTGGCACTTGTAAACCTTGTGTTCCCCCCATCTCATCTCGAGATCCCATCGCCTCCTCTCAGTTCCCCTCACTGGAAATAAAGTCATGTCATACCTCTGCAACATGTTTTGACATCCACAAAGGGAAAGTGCAACCTCGAAGCACTCAGAGAACATCCTACTGCCAAGTGACTCCAAGAGGAGCTCCAGCAGTGCTCACTGTTAGGATATATATGTTTTATTCTGTGGCTGGGGGTTGCTGTGGCAAGAGGTTCTGCTTTATTCCTCTCCAGCTGTTGGTGTTAACCCACAGCTGCTCTTCAGTTTCTATCTACCCAGCTTCTTACTTTTTCTCCAGCCACATCTATTTTCTCCAGACAAACCCAGGATTCTTTTTAACTTCATTTTTTAGGGGAGGGCTGCAATATATTTGAATTGTTTGCCATAAACTTTTGAAATTCAGTGACCTTTGTTAATCAGGAAGGGTTTGTTCTTTTTTTTAGGTCTACAGGCAGAATTAATCATATGTAAACTGTTTGCTTTCAAAAGTCTCTTACTGGATGTGGGATTTCACAGGTAGCCACGGAAAGGTCAGAGGCTGGAGGCAGAAACTGGGAGCAGCTGGAGAGCGCTGCAGGAAGACAAACCTTCTCAGAACAGGTTCAAAAGTAGGGAGAGACTTGTGCTAACACATGGCATTGGGGAGAGCCCCTTGTGTTTGAGAGGCTGGCCTCAAGCCAGAGATTTGTAGTACCTAAGGACACAATACACAGAGCAGCAGCGTGCTGTTGTGCCATGCTCACATTTGCTTGCCGTATTCCCCTGGTTCAAAAGCAAGTGTTTGTGCTTCCAACAAAATGTTCCTTGGTCCTGTGGAGTCCTCTGTGGCTTAAAGAAGCCATGAGGATTTTGGGTAAGTTTGCAGGCAGCTGCTGGCATTTGCAGCTGGTGGTAAAATCCCTTCTCCTAGGCACACAGGGGACCTGAGTCCCTCTCCCTGCTACTCCCAGCTCTTGGTGAGAGCTGTGTATCCCTAGGTCCACCTAAACCTTCCCAGCACCTTCCCCTCCTGCTGCTGAGAGCCAGTCCCAGGTTGTGCCAAGTAAGGACATCCCAAGGCTCCACAGGAACCAGGAAAGGCTCTGCTGCCTGCCTGTGGTGCTTGATGTCTGGGACTCAGGAGGTTGGATGCAGTTCATCCTTGTGATTGCAAAACTGGGTGAATCCAATGTTACCATCAGCATCCTGGTGTAGATGTATCAACAGTCGTAGAAGGAATGCTAGGGACTGTAGGTACTTTCTAGGATATCCAGTTGTGTGTTCTGTACCTTTGTGTCACACCTTGGAAGTGTATTCCCCAAAGAAACTCTTTCCTAGAGGCTCCCTAGGCTGAAGTAGAGCTTTTGGTCATGTTGGACAGTCCATGGTCAGGATAGTGGCAGGTGGCCCCAGAGCTGCCTGTGCAGACCCCCAGGGATTGAGGAGACTTTCCCCCATGGGTGGGCTTTGTGTTGGTGCTAAACATGCTTGATGAAGTTTTAACTTGAGGGATTTCACAGTGTGACAAACCCCTATCTCCTCCAGCCTCTTTAGCAGTGATTATGGGGACCTTCCAGCTCTGGGTTAAACCCATGGAGGAAAGAGTTCATGGAGAAAAGGGCAATTGTCAGAAGAGAGGGACAGTGAGTGTCATTGTTACCCTCCAGGCTGCAGTGTCTTGGTGTATGGGGTCCTTGCTAAGGAAGGTCTTTCCCTGAATTTTAGAGGATTCTGCCAAACCCCTTAATATGGTTTCGCTGTGTTTTGCTGTACTCAGTGGTGGTTTTTACCTGCGAGCCCCTGGTGTGCTGTGTCTCAGTGAGGCTGGTCTGGGGAGCTGTCTCACAAATCAGGTGCACTGTGGGGAAGTCTTTGGTTTCCTACCATGCAGCTCTGTTGTTCACCCCCTGTAGCTTCTGCAGATGATGCAGTGGAGCTGTTCTCAGACTTGTTTTCAAATTTTCATCGTGTCTTGCAGAATAATTGAATTTTGTGTGACAGGGAAGCACATTTGGAGGGTTGCATTCACAGAATGTGAGGGAAAGGGGAGCTTGCAGAACTTTTTTTCCCGTACAGGGGGATGACACCTTCAGCACTGGTGGAGGGAGGGAGATGCCACCCCACCAGCCACCCATTTTTGCAATGTGTGCTCTTCATTAGGGATGTATTCGGGGCCTGATTTTGGGACCCTGCTCCAGGATGGCTCAGAGTCCAGGGGCTTCTCCAGGCTCACCCTGCAGCAGTGAAGAGTGGGCATTGCTCTTTGTCCTGATGGTTAAAGAACAGAGCTTTCTCTTTAAAAGAGTTCCTTCCCCAAAAACATTAATGGAAAAGTTATGGGCTAGAAACATTTCCATCCCATCCAGAACACACAGAAAGTCTGGAGATGAATGATTTAAAGACTGTGGGAAAGCATAAAGATGTTGAGGT
>JAWWMP010000005.1:3704709-3725725 GCA_035047865.1 Dendrocincla tyrannina
CCATCCCATCCAGAACACACAGAAAGTCTGGAGATGAATGATTTAAAGACTGTGGGAAAGCATAAAGATGTTGAGGTGAATTTACTACTTTGTTCAGTGCATAGACTGTGTGAGGGGTCTTCAGTATGAATTAAAGAAAGGTTCCAGTCATGAGATATTACAGTTTAATTCAGACATTAGTACAGTCAGGGAGAAGACAGGAATGTATTACACAACGAGATAGGACTTCCATACTGGATTGCACCTGTGATCTGTATGGACAGTGCTGTGTCTGTCAGGAGGAATAATGTGCTAGAGGATAATGGGCAGCTGTGGAAGGATTTACCTGGAGCAAGCTCTGTCTGCTGATGGCTGGCTCATGTCCCAACCCCAGCTGTGAGAGCTCATTGTTACAATGTCCGACTGGATGAGAGAGAGGATGTTCTGACCTTCATCAGCCTCAAGGCATTAATCAATCACCTGCCTTTGCTCCTTGTTCCCATCCACCAGCAGCAAGTTCTGCAGGACAGTGTGTTTAAAAACATACAGGGCTTTTTGTAAAGGCAGTTTGAAACGGGATGCTGTCAAGTCATCTGGTGCCACACGCTTGTCCTGAGGGGATGGTACATTACAGTGCCCACGTAATGTCTTCATTAAACCACTCACCACCCAGCTATACCAACCCCCCATCAATTTTTATTCATCCCTTCTCCAAATGGAAGAAGGTACCAGATTTTTTTTCCTCTTTTTTTTTTTTTTTTTTTTTTTTTCTTTTTCCTCTTTGAGCTCAGGTGTGCCAGTTTCAGTGAAGGCTGGATAACCTTCCTAGCTTGGTATTTAAAATGTAATTTCTCATTCTAGTTCTTTCTAGATCTTTGCTTTGACTTGTGACCACTTCTGTTTACAGACCCATGACTATCCCGGAGCTTTTATTTCTCCTAGAAAATGTGGCAGAACTAGAAGGGGCTGAGGAAGAAGAGTGCTGTACCTGTGTGATGTGTGTGCTGGAAAATTTGTTTGAGCCTTCTGGAGACTTTCTTCCCCCCTGATTTTTTTTTCCCCAGCTTAACACTTTCCATCAGTGGCTCAGAAATAAACCCAGTGCTGTGCCTCTTTCCATTTTTCAGCTGAGAAAGCTTTGCAGTGTGTGTCAGAGAGGCCATCAACCCGGGGTCTATTGCACATCAGCGCTCCACCGGGGCTTTGCTGCTCTCTTTAGGAGCAGCATTCCCGGAGCCGTGCCGGGAGGAGCGCAGGGAACAGATGGGCCAGGAAAGTACCTTGCTCTCGGTGGGTCTGGAGAATGAACTCATTATCCAGCCAGTGGTCTGTCACACCAGCCTCATTTACCAGCGGCTGGTGTGAAAAGCAAACCCTGGAAAAGCAGTGCCTGGCAGGGTGTGAGCACAGCGGGCAGCTTGTTGGGTATGAGGGATAGGGAGGAAACCTGGGAAGGCACAAATACAAACAGGTATCAAACAGCTTCACAAAAATGGCAGAAATCCCAAAAAATGGCACATAGAGAGGAGCCACTTTTCAGGGTTGGCTCTGCGAAACTCCTGTCCCCTTAGGCGGTACCTCCTCCAAGTATTTCCTAAAAAACCCATAAGGTATTAACAAAACATTCTCCAAAAACATGATGTTCAACCAACCAAAAATAAAAGGACCCAAATTTCCTAGGTTGTGTTAGATTGAATAGGTAAACCAGACAGGTTTCCATCTTTCTCCCCTTCAAATGCTGACTGGGAAACACCTCTGTGCTCCCCATGGCTCAGCCTCCCCTGCTGACACCCTGCTGGACTCAAACCACCTGAGGCATGGAACATCTTCCTCCTTGTTCTTTCCCTGCTGGTCAGTGGGGAGCACGCTCTGCTAGGAGCAGGGTGCAGTTTTGAAAAGCCAGAAGTGATGAAAGTCTGGGATTTAGACAAAGGAATTGTCTAAGAGTTTTGGGGTTTGGCTTAGTCGTTGTGGTGAAGGATGGAGGATTGCAGGAGCCCTCTGTAGGACTGCATCGGTTGTTGTTAAAGAGGGGGAAGTTTTTGGCACTGGTTTTTTCAGAGGAATCTAAAAAATGTCAGAGCTGGCAGCAGTCCTGGAAAGGGAAAATGCGAGGTGGGAATGCTTTTGTTTATTTGTAGTAAAATTCATGAGGAGTGTGGGGAAATTATTGTCTCTGGGTTACTCTGTGGGTTTGTAAGTGTGTGACTGCTGGTGTGTTAATAGTATTAAGCTCCCTGCTTCAATATTATCATTGGGAAATCTGGCTGGAAGTTATTTGACTGCTGTATAATCCCTAGATTTATGCAGGCAGAGCACACACAGTGTGCATTGGTGTCATGTGGAGTGGGGTCCTGCACCCACACGGGAGAGTCTCATCAAGAAAACCCACCTGACCAACCCCAGTAACTCTCCTGTGCTGGGAAAGGCGGGAGGACACTTCAGCTTCGAATTAGGCAGGATTTTACATATTTAAAATGCATAAAGACGCCAAAAATACCTCCCCACAGGCTACGGCTGGGCTGGTTTTCCTTTCCCAAGCTCGTACCTGGTGCAGCTGGCACGGCACTGGCGCGTAACCTTTGCAGTAGGTGGCGAGGCTGGAGGCAGACAGATGTTGCAGCGGCGCTGGCCGTGCTTTGTGCATTCTGTGCCCGCGCAGATGGTCCTTTGTAGCCTCTCCCTCCCAGCGCCCCGTCCCACCTGTTGGCACTGACGGTACGTCTCCGAAGAATAGCCCAGTTGCCAGGGAGAGGGAGACAAAAAGATCCAGCAGCACTTCTGGCTGTGAAACAAGGCAAGCTGTGTGTAGTGCAGAGCAAGGAAGCCAACAATTAGGGCTCTCTCCAGAGCAGGAGCTTTCTGTCCAGAATCCATTCTGGTAATTCACCAGATTGTGGCATGTATGGAATTACTGAGGATTTTTTCTTTCATGAAAGGGAGCTTCTGTCCTGAGAAAAATTAGTTGATGCTGAATTGGATTTGGTTCTGCTCCTGCATGCTCAGCTTTATACAGAAATAAAAAAGCGCACGAAGAACAAATTGACTCTGGAAGCCACCTCTTACAGGTTTGGCTTCAATCCTGTCCTATAGAAATGAGCTTTTCACCCACATGGAGCAGTTGAAGTGGACAAGCCCCTTTGCAGAGGCAGCTGCAGAGTTGTATTTAGAGCAGTTTCAGAGGGGTTTGCAGCAGGCTGAACCTGTGCTGTGTCCCATGGGGACATCTTCCTGCTGCCCTTGGCTGGACCAGACACTCCCCCCTGCTCCTCTTCTCCTGCCTTTGCCCTCGCAGCAGGAGCAGGACTGCTCTCTGATCCCTTCCAGCAGCAGCACAGGTCAGGGTGGCTTCAGGCTTTCGTCCAAAGCTGGAAATAAACCCAGAGTAAGCTCAGACCTCAGTGTTATTCACATCACTCCACTCTGCAGGTGAAAGAAGCGTCTAGAAGTGAGATGGAAAGCTGTGGGAACATCACTCAGCGCATCAGGCTTCACTGCTTCCCGTAATGGGCTGTGGGGAGTGTGCCAGGCTGGGCAGTGAGCTGGTACAGGTTGGCTTGATGTTCCTCACCTCACAAGGACCACACTGACTCCCAGCAGTAAGAAAATAAAGTAGGAGTTATTTTTTCCCAATAAATCATACCTTGCAGTTGTAAAATGGAGTGCTGACTCCAGCTGATGTTTGAGTTGGTGTGGCTGGGGAGCAGCAGAGCTGTACAGCAGGGAGTTTGTAAGGCAGTGCACCACGTGGACTGTCGCAGCTGTTCAAGGAATAGCACTGTATCATGAAAAATATTTTGCAGGCAGGCACTTTGCAAACCCTGGAAAGTGTTTTACAGATTCTTCTGTAGAGGAAGTTGCCATTCAGTAGCATGGTTTATTTATTTTGTTTGGCTTTCTTGGGTTATTAAACATGGTTTATTTATAGAGTGTGCTTTCTAGAGAACCATCTGCATACGTGTGCTTAAATAAAACACGTAGGACTCTCTGGGTGCTGGGTTGCTGTTTGTGTGTGGTGGGTCCTGTTTGGTACCAAGAGGCAGCTCCATGGGATTTGTAGGAACTCTGGAGCTGTGCATGGAAGTGCTCAGTGGGCAGCTTGAAGGGAAGAATCACAGGATGGGTCAGGCTGGAAGGGACCACAGTGGGTCATCTGGTCCAACCTCCCTGCTTACGCAGGGTCATCCCAGAGCACATGGCAGAGGATTGCATCCAGATGGTTCTGGAATAGCTCCAGTGAGATATTCCGACTCCACAAGCTCGGAGCTGGGCTGATGTCTCTGAGCTGGTGAAGAGAGGTGCATGTGGCTCACTGTGAGCCCAGTCCACGGCTGCAGGTCTCTGGCCACCCCTGTCCCACCACACAGCTCCTCTTCTGCTGCAGCCCTTTCACAGTTGATTTTAGTGTGAATCCAGAAGGACTAACTCTACCCGTAATCCTTTCAAGCATAAGCATGGAAGGGTCTTGCTAGTAACCTTGTGTCATCAAAAAGTGTGAATTTGTGTGTCTATGAGTGTTTGCACCATCTGTTCCCTTTCCTGAAGCACAGGGTGAGATTTTTGTCTCCTCTGCTCAGTTCCAAACAGGTATGTGTGGTGCTGATGTTCACTGTGACATAGCACATTTTGCACAGGTTTTGTCCACTAGAACGTACCAATACATGGGCACAATGTAGGCAGAAATCTATTGTGATAATAAACACTCTCCTGCCTTTATCTCCTCTTGTTATCCTCTTAATTAAATTGATATTCCTAAGATGTATTCAATTTAAGGTTTTTTTTTTCCTACTGAGAAGCCCAAGTAGAAGGAATTATGTGTGTAATGATGTGGCCAGCTGGCAGAGCTGTACAGAAATACAATTTCTGCATTTATAGGTAGGTTTTGTCCTAGCAATTTGCAAAGCAGCCAGTGGGCAAGGAAACCCTGCTTATGAGAGCAATTTCCCATGATTATTAAAGCCCTGAAAGCTGAAATCAAATATTGCTAATCTGCCACTCAAAGTGCTTTGACACAGAGCCATCCCAAGGCAAAAGGAGTGTAGTTTAAGTTATGCTTTGACTGTACCGGGTTTTGAGAAAACTAAGATTATTATCTAGACCAAAAGTCTCCAATTGGTGTGACAGCATGAATTGAAAACTCTTCTGCTCTCCCTTGGCCACGTAGGATTGTTTGTCTGCACACACCAGGTGATTTCTCCGCAGCAGGTTGTGTGCAGAAACCCTCCCCAAAGGTTCAGGAGTAGTTTGGGGCATCAGAAGCCATCTGCAGCGTGACACGCGTTTGGCTTTCCCTGCAAACAGCTTCTGGGGCACAGGGTTTCATCTGCTTGGCAGGCTGTGACATTCCAGGGAGGAAAGGCTCACATCTGGGATGTGCTCCTTGCAAAAACACAGCAGAATCCCAGCTTGAGCACCCGCAGGGTGAGGTGGGAATGGGTTTCCAAGGATACTCGGCTCTTGGGGAAAGCCACCCTTTCCAGGTAACTCTGGTGTGCAGTGTTGGAGGTTGGTAAAGGCTCTGGAGTTCCACGGGCTAACGCATGGACACCTTGCCAGCTGGGTTTCCAAATTTCACATCTTCCAATTGCATCACTCCCTCAGTCATTGCAGCTCCAAACAGAAGCCCAAGGGCTGCTTTATGCAATCATTGATCCAATCAGGATGCAAATGAGGTCCTAAAAGTATATGTTTAACGTGGGACAAAATTTACATGTATAGAAGGAAACCTTTCAGATGACAAAATTTTGTAGCTGAGGCTATTGTAGTTTATTAGAACAAGCTGTAGGTTTTGTGTGGCAGCATAATTCACAGTTTTCACTTCTTGGTATTTCAAATAATTTTAATTAAGCACTAGATTTACAATTTGTTCCACAAGTAATACAGTTTGAGATTACACACATTCTCTGTAGTTTTGATTTTACTACTGTATTCATTTAGCTCAGCAAATTTATAAAACTAATTAAAGCAGAAGTACTTTTTTGATTCAAATTGTGAATGAAAAACAAGGATCTAATGTAAAATTATAATTGCAGAGAAATTAAGACCGATTGCAGCTCTATAGGTGTTTTATAACTTGGTTTTTTAAACTAAAGGCAATTATTTTTATAGCAGATTCTTGGCATGGTTGCGTTGTTTTCATATTTTGAGATGCCAAGAGAGCGGGAGATTAGGATGCAATTCAGCAACACACTCAAACATGTCTAACATTAACCATAGAATCAGTCCTCATCAAATTCCCTGGATTTCTTGCTTGCTGAAGCACTTTGCAGGCCATGCTGCTCCCCAGTTCTTCTTAAGTCTTGTGTCAACCACGTTGGGAAAAGCATCTTCCATTCCCAGGCCATTCATCAGCATCTCCACTCGGGGGTTTTTCCATGTCTTTGGAGTCCTCCCGTCCCACTGACAGCCGAGCTTCGTTACGGTACGGAGAGCAAGGGACGTGTAAGGCTGTTTGAACTCATTTGATGACATGCCATTGCAGGTTTAAACACCAATTACCACGTTTCAAGTGACAAATCTGGAGGGAAAAAAAGATGATCATTTAATAAATTTCTTATGAAGGCAAATGACTCGTACATAAATCAAACTGCTTCATTAAGGGGGAAACTCAGTCAGCTGAATCCAGAGGTGACCCAGGTTAACTCCACAGTCGTGACACCAACTCCCGTGTCGTTTCTCCTGAGCTCTCGCGATGAGTCGCTGTCGCAGCAGTGCCTGGTGTCACCAGCCCCAGCTCCTCTGGCAGCAGTGGCATTTCTCATGTCACCCTTCCCAGCATCAAAAGCAGTCTAAATGTTAGAAGAGTCTCATAGGCCTGTTTGTGACAGAGGTGGATTAAAGACTTCTGCTCTTTTTTCCTGCACACATCTCATTCAAGCCACAGTGCTCCCAGTTGTCCCTGTGATGTGTGACATTCACAGTCACCCTCCCACAGCAGGGTCCTGGTTCTGCTGTCTTCCAGATCCCAGGGACAGATCTGTCTCAGCTGATGTCCTTGCAGTGCTGTGAGCCTGTGCCTTTATCTGCACTCCTCTCCCATGCCATCCCTGTGTTTTCTCCTCCTGCTTCAAGGCTGATCCTTGCCCATCATTCTTAGTGGCAGCTGTGGTTGCTCCAAGGCAGCTCATTTGAAAGGTGTTTTCAGGACCCACCTCCCACATCTGGGCTCTCATGGGCTACCCTGGACATCCTTTTGGCTGTCCCAAAGACAGCAATTTAGATTTTGGGTTATCTCACAAGCTGATGTGTACCTCTGTGTTGTAAATATGCAGAAAGAGGTTTTGGGGTGCTCTCAGAGTGGGATGAGCCATCCCAGTTGTTGTCACCTTGTTTGCAAAGGCCGTGTTCTTGTTTTATGCTCTGGGCTTTGGGAGTTTGTGAGCAACGATGGCAATGACAGGGCACACCAGCTGCTGTGAGAACATAAAAGAGCACAGCAAGATTTTGGCCATAACAAAGGCAAAATGGGATAATTTTTTCGTGCCTTTGGAGCTTTTTGAATTGCTGAAGATGCGGTGAAGATTTTAAATAAGCCCAGTGAAGAATTTACTCATCCTTCTGACCCCGTATGGTTCTTTCCTCTGCTATTCCCTGCTCCCACGTGCAGCCTGACACTCTCTTCCTTTACTTATACCTTGAGCAGAAAGAGGGCAGGCAGAGAAAGGCAGCACGAACACCAACCCACCATATGTTGTTTCTAATGATTGAGAATAGTGGGTGTGCACATCGGTCTCCTAACATATTCCGTAGGCCAGGGGCCTGTGGCACTACAGCTGTTGTGCTTTTATTTCCCCCCTTATCCTCCCCTCCACCACCGAAATCTGCAGCCAGGAAGTTGAGGATGCTGTTGCTGTGATACGCCTTTGGATGACATCTCTTCTGCGAGGATGCAACTGCTGCCACTTACTCCCCTCCGAGTTACACAGCCCGGCGCCAGTGCCAAGTGGCAGGGAATGTGGTTGCAATGGGGGAATTTCACGTTTTTTCCAAAGCTCCAGCATTATAAATACTTTTGTTCTTGTTCCTGTGGAAGAATCCGTCGTGTTTTCCGGATCTGGGGTTGGTCCCAGCACGCTGCTGCTTTTGCACGTGGATGTGTTGCAAGGTGGTGACAAAGATGCGCAATGGGAAGGGACAGTGGAATGGTGTCATCACACTATTAGTTCATATTTTTGTAAAATGGCAGGAATTCAGAATACAGCTGTTTTAATGTCTCATTCAAGCAGACAGTAACATTGAAATGTGTTTTATTTGATGCCCGAGAGACACGTGCTAGCATTTATGGTGACAATGGGGATTGACTTGTATTCCAAACTCTTCAGGAGAAACACTGATGGCTTTATCCAAAAGAATGGCACTCAGAATAGCTGAATCCCAGAGCGAGGGAAGTTGGCGCCGTCATCCCAGTTCCATTTCCAAGAACTGAATAAAGTCTGGGCCATGTGAGCCCTTTGGTGTGTCCCAGAGGGAGGGGGAATGCATCAGGATGTCCCAGCTCTGCTGTGGTCTCTCCTCTCCATTTTTAGTGGATCTTTCACCCCCTTTCTAATGGGAGATTCCCTGCCCATGGTAGTGGGGTCAGAACTAGATGGTCCCTTCAACCCAACCCCATCTAAGATTCTGTGATTTTTGGGGAGAGAAGTTGTCACCCCCTACGACTCTCTGAATTTTTAGCATTAGGCTGGCAGGGATGCTTCATAACAAGCAGCAAGAGGAGCTGGGCATTAAATACTTCATTAATCTCACAGTGTTTATTTGTTACATTACTTGAAACAGTGGAGAATTATCTGTCTGCAGTGGAGCCCCAGGCAGAGGTGACCTTGGGTGAATCTTGGCCATTTCATTTTGCTGAGGGTTACAGGGAGGCTCATTTCATTTTTATAGAAGAACTCTGAGGTCTCTGTATGAGCTCCACGAGAAGTAGCAAGATTCTGCTATTACATTAAATATAAGACCTGCTATGCGTTAAAATAAAGTGGAAGTCTGTGTTAAACTGGCACAAGGCAGAAATTACCCTCATATTCTAAAAGAGGCACTGATACCATGCAGAAAGTAGTTTATTTGGAGATCATTCTGCTGATATTTTTCTCCACTATATCCTTTTTTTTTGGAGGGGGAGGGGGAGGAAAACAAGCTCTCGGTGGCTGAGGAGTTCATTTTCTCCCGCTGCTGCTTTTTTCATTGAAGTCATCATAATCCTCCATTTGTGACATCAGAGTCACTGGCTAGCGAGATAATTATGATTTCACAAACTGAAGATTATGACCTTCAAATGAGGAAGGCACAGCGGGGAGGACAGATTCCTAAGCAACAGCCATCAGATATTTCTGAAATATTTGTGAAAATGTCCTTGCAGTTTAAAAAAAAAATGAGGGAGAGAGGGCAGGAGGGAAACATCCAAAAAATATTATCAGCAGAATGAGTTGCCAGCCAGCATTTTTTTCCCCAAGTTTTCCATTTGGTGCCCATGATTCTCTAACCTGTCTCATTTAGCCTTAATGAACACGAGACATTTTTTTAGCATGCCATATGTGCTGTGGTCCTTAGGAAAAAAAAAACCTGCATCCAAATAACTTATTTTTTTATGTTCTGACTCTACCCAATCATAATTTACATTTTGCACAGTTTGATGCCCATCTGCAATGTCTTTACTATCAGAAAAGGTAATAAGAAAGGGAGGAAAAAAACCCACAGGAACATGTTGAACGGCTGACACGAGAAAACCTGGTTGGAAGGAAATAATTTTTGTCCCTGTATTGATAAACAATGTGGAAAATGGCTCCAGTGGTGGGGCCAGCTCCTGTATCAGCAATGGCTTGAGAAGAAGAGCCCCAGCAGTTGTTGGTGTGTGTCTCTTGGGGGTCTCTTGCTCTATCAGAAGGTGGCAATTGATCCTCCCATAGCTGAGGATCAGCCTGAAAATGAGCCCTAAGTTGTTCCTCAGCTGGATCCTTATTTGTAATTACGGGGCAGCTCTTTAATGACCACAAACTCTCCCTGTCCAAAGCTCCTTGAAAATATTCCATGCTGAAAAGATGAAAAGCCTTGAAAGAACACCTGTTCCTCTTCAGCTTCCCTTGTCCTTCAAAACGCTGGAATAAGGTGTTTTAACCTTGGAGCTTGGCAGGAGGAGAAAGGAAGGAAGGGAGGAGACACCAAAGGGAGGTCCCAGAGAGCTCCAGGAGCCCATTTCCACCGTGTGACTTCCTGCCTCAAGATGATGCTGATGGACTGAACTTGTCTGCATCCTCATGTTCTGCTGAGCACGATGACACAATGACTGCAATAAACCATCACAATTAATTACATTTAGAAAACAATCAGCATTTTCCA
This sequence comes from Dendrocincla tyrannina, assembly GCA_035047865.1. Lineage (NCBI taxonomy): Eukaryota > Metazoa > Chordata > Aves > Passeriformes > Dendrocolaptidae > Dendrocincla > Dendrocincla tyrannina. The sequence goes on from JAWWMP010000005.1 coordinate 3,715,021, forward strand.
AACTAAGCTCCAAAAATCCAAATTAGGCACATAAAGAGCCCTGACACATCCAGGCCAGAGGTGTGGGCTCTCTGCAGCCACACCTTGGCTTCCCTGTGACCCCACCCAGGGCAGGATGTCAGACAGAGGAGCAGGGCTCTGCTCGTGTCCCAGTTCATTTTGATAAGGTGAGCTGACAGGAGCTATTACAGTCCAACAAGACACTCAGTTACTTCATCCTGGATTTTACAAAGTCAGAATTTAAAATTGGCTGCAGTAGTCAGAGTGGTGCTTTTAGCATTTTCCAGCCTTTGTGCCAAGCTGCCAAGGGTCTGTGACTTACAGACTCCTTAAATTTAGCAGGTGGTTTAAGTGACCAAAAAAAGCAGCAGCATTTCTTACTTATATGACACGTAGAAGAGAAATTCCTGGTGTTAACATTAACTCCCAGTGCTCCGTTGGGATGCAAGGAGTGATGAGAGGGTGGTACTGGAGGAGCGCCTGAGGGACCATGCACAGTCTGGCACATGGAATCATATCATGGGGTGTGTTGGGAGGGACCTTTAAAAGCCATCTAGTCCACTGAGCAGGGACATCTTCAACCAGATTAAATGTTTCCAGGGATGGGGCTTCCCATCTCTGGGCCCCCTGTGCCAGTGCCTCACCACCCTCACTGCAGAAAACTTCCTTGTATCTCATCTCTATCAACATGGGTGAGGCTGCTTGGTCAAAGTGTGCAGGAAAGTCTTCTTCACACTGGGCATAAAAGTCAGGGTTTCTCCATAAGTCAAGACCTCCTCTCTGCAGCCAAAGCCATGTTTGACTCTGTTTTCTCTCCCTTTTACATATGGGTGTGGTATTTGCACATGGCTCGGAGGTGCTCACGGTGCAGGTGATGTGCTGGGGATATCTGAGAGCAGCCACAGCTGGTGGGACTTCAGCTTGGCCATGGGAATGCTGGAGCCTGGAATAGCCTGACTTGTCATGAGGGCTGCTTTGCAAAGCAGAGAAAGCAAGCTGTCTTCATGTGGCCAATTTTACAAGTCAGAAGCACAAATCCAATCCAAATCCTTCTGTCCCACTTGAATCCACAGCAAACTGCTTGTGATCAAGATCCAGCCTAAATAACTATTTGTATAAAATATTTAGTGACTAATTTCTCATTACAGATGCTTTAGGGAACACTGTCAGCTGTTTGTGCAGACAATTGAAAAATTAAAAAAGGAAAAGGGAAATTACTGAATATGTTATTCAGTGCACGTGATTTGAGGAGCTTTAGGAACTGCAGTGTTAAACCACGAGACAGGACCCTGCAGAACATCTGGAGTGTCTTTACCCATTGGTAGAGAATAAGGAGCAGCACTGCCATGCTGGGTACCACAGGAACAAGTGGATATATCAAACCAGAATTAATTTAAAGTTATATCTTGAAAACGCTGTGGTTTGAGTGCAGAACTGACCCATTGGCCTCGCTAAGCCTCCCTCCTATGGCTGGCACTGCTCAGAGCATTAGAGGATATTCTTTTTTCTAGTTAATAAACAAAGAGCTCAGTTAACTTCTTCAATTTCGCTTCTGCCGAGCACGCATCAGTGGCAGCGAACTGAAAAAAACAACAGAATAAATAATACAGACAAATACATGGAGGAGTTCAATTATCATTTCCCCCCACTGAAAGTGCCTTTTAACAACTACATCTTCTGACTGACAGCTTATTAATACTAATTACATTAGAAATATGCAACATAACTAGTGCACTGGTACTTTCAATTATCTTCCCTTGTCTTCATTCCTTCCCCTGTGCTCCCATCCTCCCTTTTCACGCCCCGTAACTGCGACCTGGGGCTGCAGCTCCGAGCTCGTGGACCTGCTGTCCGTGAGCAAAAGCCTTTCATTTCTTACGTGAAGAGTAGGAAAGGCCACAAAATGTGTTTGTGTGGCTGGGTGGGTGCTCACCAAGGGGAGCTTCCAACCTGGCACGGGTGGAAAATGCTTTGGATGTTGGAGGGGGAATTCCTTCCCGATGGAGGTTCCTGTGAAGGTCCTATGGAGTTTGAATGGTTGGACTCGATCTTGGAGTCTTTTCCAGCCTTAGTGATCCTGTGATTCTGAGTTCCTTTGGAGGTCCTGTGAGGTTCCCGTGAATTTCCCGTGGAGGTCCCACGCTGTTTGGGGCTGACAGGGCCTCCAGCCCTGCTTCATACAGACTTTTCCCACCAGTTTTTCCACGGTGCAGTGTGAACCCAGAGCTGACCCTGGTGACTCTGCGTGGTGGGTTGATCCAGGCTGGCTCCGTGGGACATGGGGAAGGTTCTGGCAGCCTCTCACAGAAGGCACCCCTGTAGCCCCCCAAACACCAAACCCAAACCAATCTGCAGGAGGGCTGAGGGTGGAGCAGCATTGACTGATCCAGGTCCCTGGTATTGCCTTGGCTTCATTTTAATCCCTACTTAATGAACTGTTAATTGCTTATGCAAATCAAAGCAATGGAAACACTTAAAGGTTATTTATAATGCCTGAAAACATTATGAAATCAATCATTCCAGCTTTTACAGCTCCCACTATTCAACTGTTATTTAGATCTCTAACTTTTTTACGTTCTATTGCTATAACAGTTTATGTAAGAAGACAAATATGTTTTGATTTTATTTTTTATGTAAGCTTGCTGATTGCTAAAACATCTACGGCACTTGACGTGGAAATCAGGGAGGTTTTGATTAGGCTTTTTTGATATGTAAATGTTTGTAAATGAGTTTTATATATATATATATAAAGTTCTATTTAAAGAGCAGGCAATAGTATCCCATAGCAATTAAAGAAAGAACCTGAGCAGAATGTTCTTGTGATTACCATGTATTTAAAGGAACTCTAAGAATAAGCATTGACTACTCTATGCAGAAAATTAGTGGAGAGACCCTTCAGCATTCACCAAATATTTACACTGGGTTCTTACACAGTCAGTGTGCCCTGGCTATAATATTTCACAATTGCTAAAAGTTAGGCAGGAAACTTGGTCAGACAATAAAAAACTCAATAAAATCAAATTACTACCATGAACTTACAAGTGATTTCCTATACCAGGTCCTTCCACAGCAGCCCTGGGGCTTGCTCCTTGCAGCACTGAAAGCAAGTGGTGAGGATGTTAAATTTTGTGCCTGCTGACTTTGAGATGTCCTGAATGGGCCTGGAAGGCAACATAGGTATAAACAGGATCACCATATCCCTTGAGATACTTTTCTGTGGAGTACCTTGGTAATCTTTTACCTGGTGCCCATGAGAAGGCACCCCGGGGTCATGGGGAGCTTGAGGTGCTGCAGGTGGGGGACATCACCCCCCTGGGCAGGTAGGGTGGGTGTTGCTCAGGCACTTCATGGCTGCAGGATTTTTCAGTAGGGAAGAAGCATCTGTCCTCTGTAGAAAAGACAGAATTTGCCCTCACTAGTTTAAATCAAGCATTTGGCTCCTTGGACATAGGGGGAGCTGACAGTGGTTTCTGCAGGTAAATCCCTCTTGAGCTTTTAAACTGAACTTAATTTATAGGCACAGCTGTGCTTTTTCCAGGGGGTCAGAGACTGGTTAAACTCCACAGGAGTTGTCCCCCAGAGAAGAAGAGTTAAAATTGCTGTTTTGAACTGGATGCTAATTAAAGCTGAATCTTCCCTAGTCTCAGTGTTTTGAGCCCATTAAGCTTTCCAAGTGGTTTCCAGAGTGTGAACACCAGACTGAAGAGAGAAATATAGTTCATTATTAGGGTCCATGTTACCTTTCAGTTTTGGCCTTAGAGAGCCAACCTGATGTTTTCAAATAGCAAGTTTGCTTGTGTGGAGCATCTGCCACCTTCTGCAAACCCCACAGCCCTGGATCAAAGGGCAAACAAGGCGGCAGGGTGAAGGAGTTGGATCCAAACCTCTCCTGAAATGGGGAGTAGTGGCAGGAGGTCCTCGTGGCTGGTCCACCTGCAGCCCTGGATCTCCCATTTGTGTGGGGCCCTGCTGGCGTTTCTTTTCAGTTTGATGGAGCTCAAGGCTCTGCTAATTCACCTGTTTTATCTTTTGAAGTAAATCAGCAGCTATTTTAGCAGTATCATGGTAAATCTGTAACATTTATTTTGAAAGGGAAAAAGAGCTCAAAAGATTACCAGGGTGTCCAGCTGTGATAATATTACCTGCCTTGTAAAATGCTGTAGGTGACTTTGAAGATGGAAAGCAAATTGAGGATTACATTAACTTCCTTCTGATTTGCTAAAATTATTAATTCAGTATTGCTAACTATCAAATAGACTCAGGTTATTATTTTTTTAAGTGTAAATGAATAGCTGTTTGTGATACACATGGCAAAATACTTCCTGCAAATCAGTAAACCCTGTTTTGATTATATCTGTGGTAGAGGTTGGTATGCCTTTTTTGGTTGGGTTTTTTTGGTGTTTTCTTTATAATACAAGATTATAGTAGCCTGCATTCACATTCAGGCTAAACAGGCAGAAGAATGGGTACTGCATAGCAATGTGATTTTGTAATAGAATAGTTTTACCTCGGAAATCCACGAGTTTTGTTCAGTCCCTTCGCCTCATTGCATGGCAGGTTTGTGTTACGTGTTCCTCGGTGAGCAAAGACCATGCTCACATCCAGAGCTGGTCAGTGGTGGAACTGGAAACATGGCCCCTCTTTCCAAAACATTTCAGTCTAAAATTTTGGAAATAGAAGTCTCCCTCTTTCCAAATAGGTAGTTTTAGTGGTTTATTTGTCTATCTATAGAATATATATAAGTATAGAAATATATATATATAAAACATTAATGTCAGTGTTGGAAGGTGCTCTGGTTGGCTTCTCTGCTCACAGACATTCTTTGGAGGGCACTCTCTGATGCAATTTACTCTATTTTAAGGGATGCCATTGCTGGGTGAACACTTGAGTGGTGTCTGGAGTTTTGTTCCTGCCACTTCAGTTCTGGCTTCTGACTCTTCCCAGAGGGCAGTGGGAAGAATTGCAGGACTTGTTCTTGGAGGACGTTGCAATTGCAGTGATTTAAGAGGATGCTGACTCACAGCTCACATTAGCAAAGCTGGAGTGGAGGACACAAAACCGTATTTAAATCTTTTTCAGCTCTGGTGTGTTCAGGCTGGAACACTTCATTTCTCTGGTGGAGACGTGGCCTTATTGATTATTCATTATTCCTTAACCTTGACACACAAGAGCAGGGAGGAGAAGGAAAAGGTGGGAATGGACAGGAGCAATTATTATCCACCACGGTGTAAGGATGGTTTAGGGATGGAGCCTCCCCAGTTAGAAAGTCTCACACCAGACACCTGGGCTCCTGAGCTGAGAGTGAGGCAGAAAAGGGAACAAAACATTCACCCAACAGATTAAAGAAATACAATTCTCTAAAGTGTTTTAAGGAAACACAAACCCTACAGTGTTTTAAACCCAGGATTAATACTCAAATATATTTTCCAGTTTAGTTTCCCTGTTTAGTCAGGCTTGGATAAGCACTTTTCCAGGGTAAAGTGTAGTCTCTGTTGTGGTCACCTACCTGTCTCTGTCCTGCTGCCCGTGCTCTGCCAGTGATGCTTCCAACACAATGAGATCACCGTTTCAATTCCACTGCCTCTTCCATTAATCAGCAGCAATTTGAAATCGTAAGAGCACTGTAGCATTTCTGTTAATCAATAACTAACTGAGCTATTAATTTTCTCCTAATATATTGTTCTTTAGTGTGCAGGGAGTGAAAACTTGTCGATTACCTGTACTGATCCTACCCAGTGCCCACGAGGATCAGAGCAGTGGTTTCCCTGGACTCCAGTCAGGGTCTAGGGGTGCTCTGAGATGCTCCAGTGGAACTCCAAAGCCCTTCTCATCACTGCTGGTTTAGCACTGCAAGGTTTTAAAAGCAGACCTAACCCAAATTAATATTGACAGCCTTGGGTTGGGTAAGTCTTAGGCTTTTTGGATGATATGTTCTGACTTTATTTTCCTTAAAAGGTATTCATTGGTAAATTTGATCCAAAACTACCTTTTCAATTAGGGAAAAAAAAATTGTGGCAATAAGAAAGCCAGAGAGGGTCTTTTTACAAGGACACACTGACAGAGGGCAGGGTTAGATTAGAGATTGGGAATAAGTTCTCCCCGGTGAGGGTGGGCAGGCCCTGGCACAGACTGCCCAGAGAAGCTGTGGCTGCCCCATCCCTGGAAGTGTCCAAGGCCAGGTTGGATAAAGCCTGGAACAACTTGGGCTAGTGGAAGGTGTCCCTACACATGGCAGGGAGACAGAACTTGAGGATCTTTAAGGTCCCTCCCAACCCAAACCAGCCTGTGATTCTGTGATTCCATGATGTCTGCAGTCACTTTGGACAGACACTGCTGACCCTTGTTGGGACTAGCAATGCACGTTCTTCCTCTGCCAGGGATTGTCATTTCCAGAGCAGCAGCAAGAATGAGGACATGCCCATATTTTTGTTCTCCTCCCAGCTCGGTGTGACACTTTGCATGGGCCCACCTTCAGCATCTGTGACTGCCCAGGGAGGTCTGGCAGAGACCTCTGCTCAAGCCCTCAGCCCATGTCCTGCAGCAGTGTCAGCTGGAAAACTCAACAGCTACAAAACTCTGCAGTAAGCAGGGCTCTGATAATGAGTTTAACAAATAATTAGCTGCAGTACCGCTTTGTTTTATTAAAGTACAATGGTTGATGAACTCGCTATGTCACAATTAGAAACTCATTAGCAAACAAAATTCAAGGGTAACAAATACCTGAAGGGGATGTTTTTAGGAGCATTTAATGAAATCCTCAAATCTGAGCAAGAAGAGTGAGGAAATGTAAATTTTCCCCTCTGAGTTGCTGCTCACCTCAGGGCCAAGGCAGGGCCTGGAAGTCAGGACTAAAGCTCACTTTATTTGCTGGGATTTGCATTCACTTACAAATTTCTGGCCTTTCCATGTCATGAGGGGACTGGCATTGTATCCCCATTTTATTTTTGCCCAGCCAGCAAAACCCATAATTTTTCTGTGCTGTTGTTTACTTTGAAGGTTTTAGAATAAAGGACACTTTCCTTTTGCTATTGCAAGACAAGGTATCTCAGGAAATAATTTTTTCTTTTGTTTTGGGGGTTTTTTTTGGTATATTTTTCAGTCTCATTGAGGAAGTACTAATCCTGACAAAACCAGCTAAAAGTATTCCTGAGCTGCTCATGAACAACAGGAGATACATTCCATGAATCCGTGTACTCCACCAAAGAGTGTTTCTAGGATTTTTTTTTTTTGCTATTGTTTTTCTGCTTATTTGAAGATGTCATTTTCTGTGGTTAACTCACCTTGTCTCCAGAAATCTATCCCTCATTTTCCCTGTAATGGATAAAGCAATAGGACAAAGAGAGCTGGGTTTACCCTTGTCCTGAGAAATACCTTTTAGAAAATGATAATGGGCTTCTAACAAATGAAAAAGCTGGTTATCACTGGGGAGAATTAATCTTTGCCTTGATTGAGAATACCTATGCCAAGTTACAAGCTACGATATCCATCTGCTTGCTGTTATCCAGCAATATAGATTTATTGTGACATTTTGGAGAAGGAGTAAGAAAACATATGAACAACTGCTGTGGTTCATTAGCCCTTTATTGGTGAAACGTGGTGCTCAGTGATGTTCGAGGTGCACGGAAAGACAATCCTTTGGCTGAAATCAGTACGACCGCTGCATTTACAAGGCTGGGCAGAGCATTCCCAAGGACAAGCTCCCAAATCAGCTGCTGCTTTATGTTACTGGACTGTGAGGTCGTTCTTCTGGTTGAAGCTGGAACAATTCAGCCAGATGGGTGAAAATGTTGGGGTACATCCAGAGCCCCTGCTCAGGAGACCAGACTCACTCATCCCACTGTCAGGGGGATAAAACAACCTCTTCTTTCCCACTGTTCCTTTGCCACCAGAGCTGGAGAGGGCAGCTGGCATCTCCTGCTCCTTCCCAGCCAACCAGGGCAGCGAAGGAAGCACCAGAGGTACGGCGTGTCCCCTAGGTATTTCTAGTTTAATCTCTTACTCTGGCTGTCACCATCAGAAGCCTCTCATTTATGGCAGGTGTCTGGGAAGGAAAATCCATCTGCGTTACCTCTTTCCTTTCTCACAAGTATTTATTCTGAATCCACTCTGGGGGGCTGTTCCATGGGTACAAGCACATAGGCTGTTGATTTATTTCCAGTGAAGGGTCTCAGAGTCAGGATGTTAAAGCCTCCTAAGCCAACTCCCTGTTCATATGGGAGAACCTTTGGAAATGCACTTTAGGTTTATGACACTGTCTTGGTTCAGTTTAATTTACGGTTCACTTAACCGATTATTCAAAATACCAGATGTGACAGACAGTAGATTCAGCTGAAATGTTACCTCACAGACATGTTCAACACATAGAATCTGCTCTCCATATGTGTAGGTATGGAATGTCCCCCATCTACATCCAAGAGCAATCAGTTTGGCTTTGAAAGGATAGTGAGGCTGAGTGGGAGACAAGGTCCCTTATTTCTCCTGTAGGCTTTGTAGCAGCTGATGTGAGAGCCTAACCAAGGTTCTGTTGCGTGAGAAAAGATGTGAACTTCTCAAAAGGCCAGAGGCAAAGGATTTGTCATGTGTAAAACATTTGTTGCTAAGTATTTGCTGATGTTAGGCTAAGTAATTCTTAGCAAATGTAATAAGTGCAGTAAAAGCAGACAAGGAAACAGTGGCAGAAATGTGGACCATCACAGGTTTTTGAGAGTATGCATCTTCTGCTGGCTGGGTTGGTTTTTCTGAAGTCAGGGGTTGAACACAGCAATGTTGGTAAAAGCACGTGTAGGTCACAGATACTTGCTGACTTTATCATAGAATCCTGGAATGGTTTGGGTTGGAATGGACCTTAAAGCTCATCTTGTTCCACACCCCCTGCCATGGGCAGGGACACCTTCCACTAGCCCAGGCTGCTCCAAACCCTGGCCAACCCTGGCCTTGGACACTTCCAGGGATGGGGCAGCCACAGCTCCTCTGCCCAACCTGTGCCAGGGCCTGCCCACCTTCACAATACAGAGTTGGAGAACATCCAATGCCCATCATCAATGCTTTAGAAGTTTATGCTCTGAAGTTCCTTCATACTGGGGCATATTTAGGGCACTCATCTAGACCTTAACTATTAAAGAAAGATTAAAAATTAAACTTTCAATAATGCAAGAACCTGAACTTTGAACTCCCATGTGTCAGTGGAATGTTAATCTGATCTCAGCAGTACCCGATAAAGTCAATCTGTCTTCCTCGCCTAGTTAATTTTTAATCGTTTCTATGGATAGAAGGGCTCTGGATGAGACTGAGAGGAGACTGCTTTATCACAGCCCCAGACCCCAGTATGGAATGGGGAACAACCTGAACTAAACTTCTCTCGTTATTTATATTCTGTATTACACCCTGTGCTTGTTTATCCGAGCCTGGGATGTAGGCGTGTTCTCTCAACTGGCGCTCAAGGGTAATAGTACACCAAAAAATCTGCTTGTGTGCACATGTTCACAGGAAACTGTCAAGCTGTGAGTGGGAACAGTATTTCCTGGGTCTGCAGCAAATATTTTTTGGGAAAGAGGACTGATAGGTCCAAAAACAAAACTGCTTTTAGTTCCAGTTCTGGGGTGATTCAGTGACGTATCTGGGGGTGCTTCTCTCAAACTTTATAGAAATAATTAACTTTTAAAGCACTGTTTTTAAGATGGTATTTTGATTTTGTTATTGGTGAATTTTGCAATGTTTCTGTTCTGGATCAACACTACAAAGCATGTGAAGTGTCAAGATTAATTCCCTGTATCAGCATAGCACAGAATATGCTTTTATCATCAGTGTAAAGGAAGGGAAGTCAGAGATTTTAGAGCTCATCTCATTACGTGGACAGCCCCAAATTACAGTGCTGAGATAACAGCAAGGTGAACCAAGTCCACCTTAGCCAAAACCTCTCCAGGGAACAGGGTCACTCTGTTAGTGCCACTGATGGTTTCTGTGGGTCCAGGCAGCTCCCATGAAGAAACCACCAAGGTCCCCAAAGGGGAAAGCGTGTGTTGCTGATGGCCAGAGGATCTCAGTGGAGAAAAGTGGGAGTTAGAGGGTCCCCAGGTGGCTGCAGAAGGGGAAAGGTCTTTCCTGTCCCCTTAAACATGGACTTTTCAGAAACAGCTAATTGTGACCTTCAAGTACCTGAAGGGAGCTTAGAGGAAAATGGAGAGGGACTTTTTGCAAGAGCATGGAGTGACAAGGACAAGGGGGAATGGCTTCAAATTGACAGTCAGTTTAGATTAAATAATAGGAAAAAAGTCTTTGCTGTGACAGTGGGAAGGCCCTGGCACAGGCTGCCCAGAGAAGCTGTGGCTGCCCCATCCCTGGAAGTGTCCAAGGCCAGGGTTGGATAAAGCCCTGAGCAGCCTGGGAGAGTGGAAAGTGTCCCTGCCCATGGCAGGGGGTTGGAATGAGATGAGCTTTAAGGTCTCTTCCAACCCAGGCCATTCTGTGATTCCATGATTTGTGTGCCTAAGTCGTGATGATGTTCGAGCTCTCAGGCAGCTGAAGGGCTTTCAGAACCTACCCCAGTTAATTCTCAGTTTGGAGGAAAACGCTGGACCAGCAAGAGAATGGATAAAAGCTGAAGCAAGATGCTGCAGATGCAATACAGGGGATGGAGGGATGGATGGAGGGATGGATGGATGGATGGATGGATGGATGGATGGATGGATGGATGGATGGATGGATG
>JAWWMP010000005.1:3725825-3759098 GCA_035047865.1 Dendrocincla tyrannina
GATGGATGGATGGATGGATGGATGGATGGATGGATGGATGGATGGATGGATGGATGGATGGATGGATGGATGGATGTGTGCACTTCTATCCCCAGATTACCCCAACACATGCATAACTCATTTAGGCAACTGTACCCTGCAATAACATTGAATTCCCATATTTTTTTCCCAAGGAAAGGTGCACAGAACAATTCTGGCTGCCTGGTCTCAGATCTGACCCCACCACACCTGTCCATCCAGCGCCCTTTAGAGGAGCTAATTCTGTCTGGCAGCCTTGGAGGTGACAGCTCTGTGGAAATAATTAGCAGAAATGCAAATCAACAAAGCACATTTTTTAATACTTCGTGCCTGGAGCTGTGCTAAACTTAGCAGCAATGAATAAACAGCACCAGTGTTCCCCTCCTTGAAAGGACAAAGAGCCTCCTGGTATTTGGGATGTCTCTGGTACATTTGCTATCTCAGTGTAGCCAACCTTGAACATTTCATAATGTGAGCAGGCCCTCAAAAATTAGTGGGATTAATAAAAGTTGAATGTTTTCATTCCGAAGCCTTGAAGGTGTACTTAGCTAATGTCTTTAAGCTTTCCTTTGCAACTGAAAGGCTGGGAAATTACTCCTGGTTAATGACAGTGAGATTCTCCTGTAATCACCTTATTTCAGGAGAAAGACTTTTAAATAAACTCCAAGAGACTCGTGATAAAATAGCAGGAACTGGCAATGCTGAAATATGAGCCTCTATCGTTAAACCATTCACTCTTAATTAGTTTTTATTTGCAATATTGACATCTAATCTCCTCTCTCTATTATACGTGTACAACTTCCAGTGACTGGCACAGGACAGTATATAAGAAGCTGAGGACATAATTTGGTCCTCTCTACATAAGATTTCCAAACCACACAGGGTTTCTTAGTAAAATTAAGGTGTATAAGACATGGGACCAAAAGTCAGTAATTCCAGACCTGACCTTGATTTCCCCTGGTTTAGAGATAATGAGAGACGTGTGGGAGCAGCCACTGGATACAGCCCAGTGGCCTGGCTGAAAAAAAAAAAAGTGGTGAATGGTGGAATAATTTTATCTGTCTTTCAACACCATCCAATTTTCAGAAAAATAAATAAATAAGCAGGCAAATAAATAAATAAATAAATAAATTTCCGTTTCAACAAGGTGACATTTGCTGATGTTCACTAATTTAGGAGGGACTGATTTATGCATGTTTAATCTTCACTAATGATGACTCCAGGGCAAGAAATGAAAATAAGTTCAGTTAATAATACGTGTATATATTATTAACACCTTTACTGATGGAGATGGGTCTTTTCCTGGTAGACAAATGTAGAAGCGATTTGTGGAAGATCCAAATGACTCAGGGCTGCCAGAACCTCTCTAACTCACCAAAATGTGGGGAGAAGGAATATTTGGACAGTAAAAATTCTCAGCCGTCATTCAAAACTTGTATGAAAACTACAAGTCAATACAATAAGCAGCCCAATTCCTTACGTTTTGGGGTGCTCTGTAGTGATGAAATGATGTGTGTTAATGATACCATTATACTCTGATTGTGGCTGGCTTGTCCTGCCATGCAAATATTGAGAGGGATGCAATCCTTGCATTCAGTCTCCATGCTGACAGACAAAACTTATTGTGAATATTAATGCACTCAGTCTAATCATCCTGCTATTTTTTTGTGTGTAATTTACTCGATCAGGGAGTAGGAATTCCCTCCTAGCTGTTAGAGATTCAAGCATTTATGCAAAATCCTTCAGTCTGGAGATTTACAGTGGATTATCTACAAATATTTGAATACATTAGTGCGGTCCTTTAAATGCATTGCCTTTATTTACATACAGAACAAATAACAAGCAAGTTGAATGACAGCACTGTAATTCCATCAAGGAGCTCGTGTCCTGAGGAACCACAGCAATAAAGCACTAAGAGGCCTGTGCATTTGGTGGAGCTCTGCCTGCAATTACAGCTCCACAACCTGGATTTCATTCACTTTTTGTATTTAAAAAAAAAAAAGGAAAATGTACAATTTTATAGAGATTGTAGAGCTGATGTTGTGTTTGGAAGAGGGAAGAGCCAGAGAAGAGTGGGGGTGGCACATTCTCTTCTCCCCCACTTCTACCACAGGGAAAACCAAGGGATTTTCCATTTCCATCTTCCATTTCCATCACTGTAGCAGCCGATCAGAGAGAAAACACTGGATTCGTGTTGTTGATGGGGTGAGGGAAGGCTTGCTGAGATGGATGGGGGGAGTTTGGAGAGCTCCCTTCCATCTGACCCACCCACCAAGATTATCCTGTAGTCACAGCTATTTTGGGATTGCCTGATGTGGCATTGACCGCCGTGGCTGCTGCACTCGCACTCCGTCGCAGATTATCGCAGTGCATCGGCCAGGGTTGATGCAGGAAGACCAGCCTGGGTTTGCTTTCTGTTCCAGTTCTTCCTCCTGGAAGGGAGGGAGAATAAAATCAAACCCAAAGACTTGCCAGCTTTCGTCTGTAGCAAGAGAGATGGGTTCCTGCTGATCCCAGAGGTAAAGCCCTAACAGTTTCCATGGAATAGTCAATTATCTGTTTCATTGCACAAGCCAATATCTTTTCTCAAAAAGATGTATTAGAGTGTTTAGCCATTCAAGTGATCCATCTGGCTGAGCATTTGGAGATGCTCTTTAACTTGATTTATCAGGCCCAGAAGTGGTGTCCTTGATAGCTCTGGGGCTGTGTGGGACTCTCCATGCACCTGATTCGTAGGGACAGGGCTGGTGACCTTCAGCTCTTGGCAGGAGCAGGGCCTGTGCCATCACAATCAGAACAGCCTTATTGCACATCAGTGTGGGATTTAAAAATTGCTGTTGCAGATCGGGGCTGAAGAGCCACCAGGTGCTTCCAAGGAAAAGGCAAGCAAGCCCCCAGGCAGCAGATCCCTGATAAGACACCGTGGTCTCCTCCAGCAGCAGAATCTGCACCTAAATCCTAATGGAGTCTGGCTAAAGCCCTGCAGCATGAGATTGTGTATCACCTTTAAATCTCCTCTGCTTATCAAATGCACATTACAGCTCCAGGATTCACGTTATCCCCTGCCCATCGGGTGTCACCTCTGGCACAGTGAAGATGTGGAAGTCACTTTTCCTGTGTTCTCGTCCTGTTGTGGCGATCCCTGGGAAAAGGGTGGCTGAGCTCCACTGGAAAACAGGGAATTGGGATTGCAACATATCTGGGTCAGGCATCAGCAGCCATTGCTGCCAGGCAGGTGGTGAGATGAGAGCCTTGGAGTGTAAAGGGGCAGGGAAAAACCCTGGGAAGGAGCTGGATCTGTGGGAACAACCAGAGGGATGCTCAGGGTTGAGGTGGGACCCAGCTGACCACCAGCAATGGCTGTGACACAGGAGCAGCCAGAAGGGACCATATCCAATGTTTACATCCTCAAAGTGAATTTAAAGGCAAAACCATTTGCTGTTACACAAGTAAATTAAATCAGCAGGGTAATATTTTAATTGCTAAAAACTTCAGGTGAAATGCTACATATTTCTCTTCTGGGCTATCATCCAGCTTTAGAGGATAAATTCTTTAAAGGTAGATTATAAAATGAAATTAAGCTTTGGTTCCCACTTGCTGCTTTTTAAACCTAAAAACTGCCACTTGGCAGTGATTTATTCTTCTCCCTTGCCCTTTTTTGAAAGTGAGGATTGCAACAAAGTTTAAGTGTGAATGCATTTCTTAGTGAGTGGAGTTATATATTTAATACAATCCAAAACAGATTGTCTACTCAAACACTGCTCATTAAATGAACTGTCTGCAAGTGTGATTTACAGTGCAACATGGTCATGGGAATGTCTGTGTGTATTTAATAACTGCACAGCAATAGCTTATTGGCAGGAGCGGTAATTCGATTTTGGAGTTTTATCTTATTTTTGAGTTTCTGGACCGTGAAATCCTGCTGTCTGACACACTTTTCCATTGCTTAATCTCCTGAGATTTGTGTAAAGAACAACAACTTTCCTCCTTCCTGAAGCCCCAGTGCCCTGCTGTGGATGTTTTATTGCCACCCCCAGTGCAGCTACTCACAGACCCCCATGTCACATTTATGGGCTCGGTACTGCAACATAAAATGCAGTAATAGACCAAAATATTGACATTTAATGATCTAAGACGTCCAGTCTTAGAGAAGATAAAATCTTCCAGCATTGCTAAGTGCAAAAATTTTCAAGGATCATTTTCTGCGTAATCTGTTTTGTTCTGTATTTAACTTTTTGAGCTTTTCTATTGATTCAAAGTCAAACCCCTCGTATTTAATGTACTTGAGGAACTAAGCCAATAATTCTTATTCCACATAGAGGCTTGTAAGTGTTCTCTCCTCCTTCTGGCTTGCAAGTTTGGCAGGTTGGCACCTGAATAAACCCAAATTATACTGTGTTTGTGTGTTCTGAAAGCCTTGAGAAACAGTTTTAGGACCAAGCGTTGATATTTCTCCTTTGCAGTAGTGTCCAGTGTGTGTACATTGCAGCTGCACTTCCCAGAGGGGTTACTGGTCTGGAGAGAGGCTCTTTAAATGATTGTCTGATGGGGAATTATTATTAATTTGCTTTTTTAATGACCTGCCTCTGCCCTAGCTGTGGAAGGTGATGTCTCACAGCAAGTTCAGCTCCCACCTTACCATCCTTTCCTTCCTTTCCTGTGATAAAGGCACTGCACGAGTGCACAAAATATTTTGAGCACCCATAACCAAATATAATTCCAGCATATGACTCAGGAGTGTAAAGGCTTCCTGAAGGATTCCAGGGGCCCAAATAACAGCAAACCTTCTCTGTGACATGACAACACAGGCATCAGTTGTCACCCCCTCACGTCAGGAATGTGGGCTCTTTAATTCACTTGTCATTATTGAGGTGTCTTTCTGCCCCGTGGATCACTATTGTCCCTATAAATACATGTCTGAATCAGATAATTATTCATGCAGGATTAGAACTGAAATCCTTGCTTTAAGACTAGCTTTACCTCTGAAATCACACTGTTTAAGATTTTAATTATTTTAAATCATATATGAGTTGTTTCCTTTTAAGTGTTGGAGCCAATTAGTTGTCAAATAGGGTTGGGCAGTGCAGATCTGACGCAAAACTGACTTTCTACCTTTTTCTTTTAAAAAAATAGATTGCTTCTGAATATGTAACCATCTTAATAGTGCAGAGGGATGGTCACAAGGCAGCTTCTAATGGGAAAGTAAGAAAAAACAAATCTCCTGGGGAAAAAAGTTATTTGGAAAATCTTTTAACATACTGAAACTCCTGCCCCCTTTGAAAACCAAAAATGTTTATTGGCAGAGACAAGGTGTTTTTTAGAGCCAGCATAACTCATAGCCATCACTTAAATGCACCATTTTCTTTTTTTTTTTCTTCCCCTCCAAAGGAGCTTCATTAGCACTTGTGTGTTTAAGAGACATTAATATTCACCCGTGTCTGGATACTATTTGAAGGACTATGTGCCATTAATGTAAAGCCCCACACCACACAGACTGCCTTCTATATATATTAACTATTCTTTTAGGAACTGGAAAACCAGGCAAGAAAGGGAAGAAAATACCTGACTGGTGAAATTGGTGCTAAAACAAGCTTGTGACTGCAAGAAGTGCAGGAGGCACTGGTGGCTTGGATGGAATTTGGTGACCTCACTGTAACCGTTCAAGGATTTTAAAGATTTCCTCCGACTGTTTCGGTGGGGTTGGTTTTTAAGTTAAAAGAGCTGGTAACGTGGTTGGTGAGTCTTAAGCTGCTCCTTGTGCTTGTGGAGTTTTATCAGTCTTAGCCTCCTCCTTTATATGTGTGTATGTTGTCTCTTATCTGTACACAATAATGGTATCTAGCAGGCCAGATAACTATTTGCTGCCTCTAAGTGTGTTATCTGTATGCTCAGAAGTTTTCTATCAGGCAAGTGAATGGGAACTGCAGAAGCTTTGTAAAATTGAGGCTGGGTTAGGGGAAGGAGCAACCTGGCTGCATTTCCACTGCCTACCCTATCACTGGCCCATCTCTGGAGAGTTCTTGCCCTGTTCACTCTGGCTTTCACTCTTCTCACTGACACAGCACAGGGTTCAGAAGCATCCAGGCTATGTGGCACAGTGAGGAGAATCCCCCAGAGCCAGAACAGCAGTGGTGAGCCCTGATCTGCAGAGCCTGCAGCCTGCAAAGCACACAGTGTTAAGCTTGGACCTTCTGCCACCAGATCAAAATGCTTCTGTTTACCAGCTCCTTATGGCACGAAGCACTGAAGTGTTTCAGAGTTAAAAATGGGAAGTAAGAATGAAAATGCAGAAATGTGGTTTCCTGAGTGCCAGAACTGCTGCCTTGCTCTGCCTTTCTGGGCCGTGGCTAGCACAGACATGGCATAGCAGAGGATATCAATATGCAGGAGCTTCAAACACATGGAGCAAACACTGTCACGAAAAATAACCATCCTGGTACCACTTTTTCTTTTGCCTTCCCCTTCTTTCCCCCTTCCTTTCCTTTCCTCCTCCTTTCCCCCTCTTTTCAAAGCCACGTGCATCAGAACACAGCTGGTAAAAGCAGCAGCAGCTGCTCCTTGGGCTTGGAGAGGATGAGGTGCCCACAGAGAAAGGTTTGCTGTGGAGGGGACTGGGTGATGCTCAGGGCTTCACTCTGCCTCTCCAAGATTAATTTTGGCATCCAAGGAGGAGGAGAAAGCCATCTGCACAAGGCTTAATCATACTAGAATATTCTCAGCCAACTTGGCTCTTTTATCCTGCTTCTGCACTCTGTGTTTGTGTCTTCCAATGTGTCATCCAGTCCTTCAGAAATTGCTGAAATCATTCCTGTGATCCTCATCTTTGGGCTTTGTCCTGATGTTATGGGCACTGCTGCAGAGCCTGGGTCTGTTTCTGTGTCCATGTCCATAGTGGGTACCCAGTCCTACAGAATATTCCATATTTGTCAGAGAGCAGCTCTGACTCCCTCCTGCAGCCATCCATCCTGCTGTTCTTCCCGATTGATCATCCTACTCTTCTGGGATCCACACTTTTTATTCCTTGGTTTGCTTTTGAACTGACTACAAAATGAAACAAACAAACAAACCCACCAAAAAAAAGCAAAGCAGAACAAAATAAACACAAACCTGCCTTTTTGTTTTTTGCTCATGTGCTGTTGATAAATGCTCTCCCTACTCATGCCTGAAGGGCTGTTGTACATCCTTGGGCTGTTGTGCTGTGCCATAACAACCCCAAACCATTCCCCCCCCACACTTCTGCACATTTCGTCTGCTTAGGCCTCTCAAATGTTCTTATCTTAATGGAATTTTTCCTTACAATCCAGGAGTTGTACCAGGGGGCTCTTCTGTATCCCGGGCAGTGCCTCAGTATGCATATTCCAGCACTGCGTTGTCATACGTTACTATAAATAGCTCTCCCAAAGAGTCCATATTTCTGCGGAGATTTGCCTGTCAGCTCTTAACAATGGGAGTTGTTCACAATGGGAAAATAGAATACCAGCTCCATCAACCTTTGACAGACTAATAGGGGTTATTTGACTTTCAATTTTTCATTATCGGGTTTGGCAGCCACGGGCGTCGTGTTGGAAAATACAAACTGATGCGCGCTCCGACAGGAGGGAACGCTGCCGGCCCTCCTCCAGCGGGCACACGAGTGCTGTGGCACGTGCCCGCTGACAGTACAGGACATAAAACCAGCTTGTCATGTCTCAGAAGTTCAGAGATCTTGGCTTTGGTCTTCCCCGCTGTGTTTTTGTTGGTGGAGTAGGGTGGGATGATTTTCCGTCAGGCTGAGAAAGCTGGGGCTGTTCTGCCCGGAGAAGAGAAGGCTCTGGGGAGACCTCGTAGCAACCTTCTGGAGGGGCTACAAGGGAGCCAGAGAGGGATTGTTCATCAAGAAACGTAGCCACAGGACAAGGGGGAATGGATTCAAACTGAAAGAGGGGAAATTTAGGTTAGATATATGGAAGACATGATAGATATGTGAGGGTGGTGAGGTCCTGACATGGGTTGCCCAGAGAAGTTATGGGTGTCCCATCCCTGGAAGTGCTCAAGGCCAGGTTGGGCACCCTGGGCTAGTGGAGGGTGTCCCTGCCCATGGCAGGGGGTGGAACAAGATGATCTTTAATGTCCCTTCCAACCCAAACCATTCTGCAATTCTATTGCTGAAAAACCTCTCACCTGAGCCTGCCAAAAGGATGCTCCCTGTGCCTTGAGGGCTCTAAGCCACCCATTTCAGGACCGTGGCACTGGACTGAGGGCCATCACTGTCCCTCTGGCCATCGCAGCTCCTCGGTGTGTCCCTTGTCCTCACATTGTCACGGTGTGCTGTGTGCTTTTGTAGGAACTGCTTTTTCTGGGAAGTGACATTGTCACAAGGCAGCTGTTCTGGGCTGTGCAGAATCACTCGATAAACATTCCAAATTGAGTTCGGATTTGCCATTGCCAAAAAATTCCACATGAGAGTTGGAAAGGCAAAGGCTGTTCCTTTGTCTGTGATGTGAAAAGGCATCTATTTACACCGGGAACACTGCCTTGGAATAAAATCTGGCAGCAATAAAGGACAATGATCTACTTGAGGTCACTGCTTTTACCACAAAGTAATTAGTCAAGACCAGCTTTATGGGCCCTTTACAGGACCCAAACTGGCTGTTTAGGAGGGGAGCTAAAGCATTAACCTTTTTCCTGGAGGAGATGTAGGCTGCGTGTCACACATTTCACTGAGGTCCCCTGTGTGCACAGGTCAGAGCCAGAGGTGCCAGGTCCTGTCAAGCAGTTGGTTGTCAAAGCTGAGTTGGGCTTTGGACATGGAAATATCTCATAAATAAGAGGTATCTTGCAGGTTTCCATCATGCAGATGGCAGAGGTTAATCTGGAATCAAATGGCAGACAGAGTTGTCCCTGCAGAAGACATGAAGTGTGATGTGCAGCTGGAAAGTTGCCTTCAAGGGCTCTCCAACCTCCTGCTGAGTATCCACTGCCACAAAAGACAGCACTGTAGGGAAATAATTTAAAAATGGTTTTGAAGTGGTCAACATTCCTCTACTTACTTCAGAATCAGTACCAGCAGTAGATAAACCTTCTAACGTGAACTGTCGAGTAATTCAGCAAGAATGGGCTGCCCCAAAGATCTTAATCCATTTTCCAAGCCTAAATCCTAGTGGCTTTGTATCTAAGGGATGTCCAAGACATGTAAATATAAATAAGCACCTGACTTATTTCAGAACATAGTCTGGCACTGGCTTACCTTTTTAACCACAAAGGCTTAACCTAAAAAATCACAGGTTTCAGGCAAACCGGCTTTCATGGGAACCACAGTTCAAGGTACTCAAGGACCATCCTCCTTTCTGAACAACAGCTTGAGCCCAAAGCTTAAAATGGGAAGATTTCTTTGTTTCCTTCTGACTCTGGCACAGCAGCTGCAGGGATTAATTGAACTCATGAAATCTATTGATTTTCTGTAGCTGTTATTAAAGAAAAAAAAAAGGCACTTTTGCACCCCGTGAAAGGTATGGCTCTCACTAAATTGTGTGCAATAAACCAACAAGGCTCCGGTCTGTTGAGAAACCCGGAGTCCCATTAGCTTCCTAATTTTTATTTCAGAGCACAGAGACTTTTATTGTGTTACTGAAACTTCTGAGATGCTCCTGCTGTGCCAGCAGCATCATCTCAAGGGAGAAACCTACATGATCCCAACATCTCTTCTGTGGATCAGCAGGAGAAGTACTGGCTTGCTGGAGAAGCCACTGAGCCTTGCCAAAAGCAGGTTCTCACTTCTGCAACTAAAGCCTGTTCAGCAAAAAGGCTTGTGCATTCTGTGTGATCAGATGTTTGGGGAATAAATGCAACACTCTCCATGTAATTTCCCAAGAGTATATCAGCAAAATGACATTAATTTTAGAAGATTTGAAGTCTTCCACTTGAGATAAGACATTAAGTGTTTTATTGCTGACCTGCCCGCTGATAGCACAGTAAAAGCAAAGCTGCCTTCATCAAAGTCCTTTTCACTCAGGCCTCAGATAGTTTCCAAGAGCTGTGTGTGTTTAGAGCATGGAATAAATTACCTGCACTAATAACAGGAATGAAACCAAATCCCACAGTGTGTCTGGGGCTCGTTCTTCCTCATCTCTTCACTTGGTAGATCTATAGCACTGCAAACAGCTTGGTACACAAGCATCAGCTTTTCTTTTTAAGCACAGTTACATTTCTATAAAACCCAAGTTGTATTTTAAAGAGCAGACCAAAATGCAAAGACAGCAATGTAATATTTTTCATCCGAGGTTATCTGTCTTGAAATATTTTCTTTGTGTTAAATTGTCATCTGAAGTGGCACGTGGTGGTGGTGGCAGCAATCCATATATTGCTTTAAGGCTTTCTTACTTATTTCAGTGATGAGGTTATGGATTGTGTCATCCCTGCAAAGCAATGTAGTTAAGTAAATCCCATTCCCCATTCTGAGTAAACTAACAATTTATTGAATTCTTTATTATATCTGTGCATGATGATACATTATAAGCAAATTCCTTTCTGCCTTCTGCATTCACTGGGAGGGATTTTAGGGCGTACCTGTTAGATTGGATGTCCCACATCACCATATGCATACCAGGCTTTTTTTCTGTGTTTTGGGGGAGGTTTTTGTCAAGTAGTTGTTAGATAACTTAGCAGGGAAAGTGCCCTGCAAATGAAAAAGTACAGAATGCCTTGTTAGTGGTCACTAGTTGATTAATACTTTAAAAGCAAATTCTGCAACGCATGTCCAAGGCAGCAGGAGGAGAGGATTCCACAGCCAGTCTGCATGTTGTATGAAAACCCCTTTGGTTTTAAAGTTTTCCAGTTATATCTCCATTGGTTTAGGTCAAAGAGTGCTATTTTATTTCCTTTAATTTAAAGTAAAGCTTAGAGAAGGCATGTATCTTTATAAAGATTAAAGGCACTTCTCTGGTTCTCCAAAGACCGAAGTGCAGGCTTCTAAGTCCCATTATACAGAGTAGGAATGTGTGAACAGGCAAAGAGGAGCAAACAGCCTTTGCTTCTGACGGAGTTTGGTGTGTGTGTGTGTCTCCTTCAGAGGAAATCCCAGCCTTGCAGGACTGGGGTAATTGGAGCCTGGTTTGAAACATCCCCTCCCTGAGCTGCATCTCCCCCCTTTTCCACGGCACTGCTGGCAGTGCAGCCTCTGCAGTCTCAGAAATTGCTCCCTCTCGAGCATGGCAGGTCGTGCCATAGTTGACAAAGGTGACAATGGCTCACAGTTGTCCTGATTAGATGGTACCAAAGAGTCAAACGCTTAATGAGGTGCTTGGGTGCCTAATCATCATCACTGATGGGCACTTGTGTCCTGCACTCTCTGCTTGTAAATAATATTTGCAGTGTTGCACAATTTGTTGATCAGCTGAACGAGCTGTCAGTGAAAACCTTTAAAAATCATCTTTATTTTAAACAATAGTGTCTTTCCATACGATACCAGTGAGAGCTGCTTTTGGAAACTGGGGGCTGAATGTTGGACCTGATTTGTTTTGCTGCAACCCAGTGGGGCTCAACTGAGCCCTGGGGACAAGGGACAGGAGGAGCACTGGGAAAAGATTTTCAGGAAGGGGAATGTTGTCCAAATGGTGCCACTGATGGGGAGAAATGGATGTAGAGAAGGGCCAGGCCTGCATTACTGGTCTGGGGGAAGCTTATCTCAATGGCAGAACGGCCTTTGGATGTCAGGACTCAGTGAACCCTGGGCAGGCTCCTTGTATCTTTGCTCCATAGCTAATACCCTGTTCCTCTGCGCCAGCCTGCCATAAAATGGGTTTTAAAGACACAACTCTTTAATTAACTTTCAGGCTGTGACTGACCCGTGGGGGAGAGTCAGCTGTGCTGTTGTCCCTGTCCCCTCCTGGCAGCCTGGTCAGGTGGTGGCTCCAGAGAGTGTCCAACTCTCCCTTTGCAGCAGTGAGTTGGTTACAGGAAACACTGAGGCTGGCTCAGGTTTAATTACCATTAAATTAAGGCAGCAGTTATAGCTTTAAACTGCATATTCTAAATGAAGGGAGAGTGGATGTTAAACTTAATGACCTGAAGGAAACACTCAAGGCCAGGGGTGCAGGAACAGGAGAGCCGTGGTTTGTAAAGCCAGAAGGGACCAGTGCAATAATCTCCTCTGACCACCTGAAGGCCACCCTGAATTAATCCAGCTGAGCTGGGGAATATCTCAGGAAACATCCACTTGTGAAATACAGGTTTACCAGGTTGAAGAATGCACTTAACTCTCAATAAACCCAGCTGTTCTTTCCTCTCTCCTTTAAAATCCAGCATCTCATTTCAAGTCAAAGCTTGCCTAACTTAATTCCCGGCTCCTGGATTGTATCATAGCTCCATTTATTTCATAACGAGGCTTCAATTATGGAACTTCAGTGTCCCCATGTAGATATTAATAAGCTGTGATCAACTTTTGCCCTTTCCCTTTCTTCTGATAATCTGAACAGATTGAGTTCCTTACTTCTTGCACTGACCAGGTATTTCTTATTCTTTTAATCATTCTCGTGGCTGTTTGATGCAAAACCTACCATGGGGACATCACTGCTGCTTTGCTGTTGTGGTTGTACCAATTCACATGACCAGTGTGATATCATCTTTCTATTCCCATGTGGCTTTATCCTGCTGACACAGTCAGGGAATGCATTAGACCCTTCACTGCAGTGGCAATGCCTGGTCTTGATTTCCAAGTTTTTTCTGTATTTTAGCCCTTTTCTTTCAACAATAGACTTTTCCAACCTGTAAAGTTGCTGTAAGTTCTTTGTTCCTAGGATTCAGTTTATCCTGTTTCCTAATTAGGATTTAGGACTCATTCAGTAGCTGTACTGTGGAGCACTTAATGTTTGCTTGTGTTGATCTTATCAGCTTGCTTTGAATCAATACCTTCTCCACTTCATTATTTACCATTCTCCTAATCTTTGTCAGTCATTTGACATTTTTATCAAATAATGTTTTCGTATTTTCTTCCAGCTTGTTGATAAAAATGTTGTATAGCTGAGGGTCAATTACTCAGGGTCCTCACAGGATCTCATTAGAAACACCCACCTCTCCGTGATTCCTCTGTGGAGTGATTGAAACACAGGAAAATCAAATAAATTGATTAGTGAAGTGGTATGGGAAACAGTGACAATTAGGGAACTGCCACATTAGACAGTGCTGTGATGGTAGAATTCAATGGCAAACCATGTAGTGCATTGTTTTTTAAAAGCATTTTTACACACTCAGTAGAGAAAATAGCCTCCTGTTAACAGTACAGTGGTTCTGGACTGACTTTTGAAGGCAGAATTTTTATATTGGAAGAAGCTTCAGTATGGACACGGCTGTGATTTTTAAAAGGTTGTGGGTTTCAGTTTCTTTTCTTTTTGGCCTTGTTTTTCCCTTGAGGCGCCAAGATATGTTCCCCTGCATAGGCAGAGCTGTATTTGCCCAAATAGCTGGTGGGTTCTGACACACCTCCTCTTCTGTAGCTGCGTTGTTGTTGAAGTGCAGGGAGTGAGAATGGGGAGTGACCTTGCTAGAAAAGGAGGTTTCTGAGCATTTCTGCAACCAGCAGCAGGACAGGGGAAGTTCTGCACATGCTGTTGGGTGGTTGTTGAGTTTAGGGTAGCACAGAGTACTCTTCCTTCAACTATTTATGTGGAAACACGAGATTTCCCTTTTATCTTTTGAAGAAACAGGTTTAAAGCAGAGCCTTCCTTTCTCCATCCTTGCATGCCCTGCCAAATGCAACAATATTCCTTCTTCCATATCCTGTCCGTGCTCCCAGCCTTGTTCAGGTCCCTTTGGGGTGTGGGCTCAGTGGAGCCCCTGCTCTCCCCTTCTCCTCTGCTGTGCCTGCTCCTCTCTGCGTGCCAGGGTGGGCTCTTCTCATGCAGGTTCCTGCTGTAGCACAGGAATCCCTGTCCCTCGGCAAGTCCCTGCATTGCTGTGTGGTCTGAGGCTCAGCTCTGTTACAGAATTCCCCCCAGTCAGCCTGGTGGGCTGAATCTCCAGTGGAGAAACACTGAGAGAGGAATTCTGCCAGCGTAGCTGCTCAAATAAACATAAGCACAGCTGATGGGCAGGGTCTTGTCAACCTCCTTGCATTTACATCACAAACTTTGCCTATTTTAGTCATGTAAATTATGGGATGTGATTTTTCATGCTCTGTAATATCAAGCCAAACCCTACCAAGAAAGCTTTGTTGCCTCAAGACTAATGAGGTTGTAAAACTCTATCCATAAAATCAGAATAATAGTCTTCCCTTGCATCACAAGATTGCTGTAAGTACATAAGTATATTCTGCACTCACATGGCCTGATGTGTGCAAGACTGAGAACAAAACTCCATTTATTCACGTGAAGGACAAGTGTCTGTAGTGCACAAGGTTACAGGTAAAATCCCAAGGTTTTCCTCCTACAGCTTGTATGTAAATAGAGAGGAACACGGGCACAGTTCATTTTATACAGTGACTAATATAACATCAATTATTGCTGAAATCTTTATTTGTCTTTCCATGCAGTTATCTGCTATGGTTTCTTTTGTACGTTCTCATTTGTTTAATTAAATTACATTTGGTCTTTTCGGAGTCCTTTCTGCCCCTGCTTGTTGTGGACATTTATTAATAGTGTCACTTGGTTGATAGTCTGTTCATTTTAATCTCGTCTGAATTTGATTATCTTTATCTATTTACACTTCAGAGACTTTTCCCTGAATTCAGAAGGACCCGCTCTCTCTTCCCACCGCTATGCAAGGCAAGTTGTCATGTGTACTCTGCGTAGGTGCTTTAATGGCACTAATTAATCAAGCAGCAGTGCAACAGAGGAAGGAAAACGTTACAAATGAGTGCAGCCACTTGCTATGCAGAGCACCACGGCTGACCCATGCTGGTGGTCTGAAGGGACCATCCTCCCTCTGGCACTCCCCAGGAAGCAAAGCCAGAGCAGTGCAGGAGTAAAGCAAACCAGATCCCTGAGAAATGATTAGCTGCTCTTCCTTGGCACCCATCCCTTTTGCTTTAGGTCAGGTGAGGTTTTAAAGCACTAATCTCTGGTTGCTGAAATCCTCTGATAGCACAGTGTAAGTACTTAAAGAAACCCAGTCACTTCTGGACATGTTCGGCACAAGAGCATCATGTCAATGCTTAAATGAGTTTTGTCAGCTCTCAGGTGTCTTGTCTTTTTGTCAGGGCATCAGGTCTCGCTCTCTCACCTTGCTCTGCTTTCAAGTTTCTAGTGCTTATAGTTGTTGGAGAAAAACTTTATAAATGTGGACTTGAAATATTCTCTCTGCAAAGCAGAAGTATAAATATAAACCTCAGCTGCATTTTGAGCTGCTCTTCTGCCAGCGTGCAGGCTCCTTGCATGGAGAGCTGGCTCTTGAGCGGGACTGTGAGCAGGAAAGGAGACTTTCAGGGACCTGGATAGCTTGGAAACTGCTGAGTGTCTCCAGGAGTAACTAGAAATTTGTCAGGGTGGGGAAATGGAGCAGAGGGTGTCTGTGTTCAGTTTATCCAGGATTTGTGGTAGGCAGGATCTCCTGCACAAGATGGGGAAGGTCCTGCTGGTAGAATTTGGGTTTTTGACACCCTGAGTGTTCTGGCCACCAAGGAATACAGAGAGACACTTCCTTTAGCTGGTTTTGAAAAAATACAGTCACCTCTCCTTGTTTATCCATTTTTGATAGGAATGTGTGGGCAGGGTGCTCAAGGCAGGGCATGCCATGTGGAGTCTGAGCCTCTGGTGCAGGAGAGAGCTCACACACAAGGCACATGTGCCTCTTTGCTGGCTGCGATGAGTGGGTTTTGCCCTGATAATTTCAGTTATGTTAAAATTCACTATTGGTTCAACTTGATCTGTATTGGAAATTCCTCATTCTTAGCTCTGGATTCATCTGCAGGGTTTAGGAGCTTAAGTAGCTTGTAGCCCAAAGGATTGTTGTCCAATTAATAAAAGTGCTTCTGTACATTGCACCAGCTAAAAAAAGTGGGAAGAAAACAGGTCTCTATACCCCTGTCTATTCAAAGAGATAATGTGTAATTAATAAGAAATGCTGTTGCCAGTTGCCTCCTCTCCCTCTCCCAGTGGAGCCATGGGGCAAGGATCACACACAATCACCTTTCCTCATTTTATCTAACAAGGGTGAAATTCTACTGTCAGGCATATTTTCCAGTTTAAGTCATGATGTACAGCAGATTGTTATGCATGATTATAAAGCCTAATAAATTTCTCACCATCTCGTTTTCCCTGGCTGGTAGAAGTCAGGGATTAAATGCCATCCTGATGGGCGGTAAGGTGAGGTGGAGGCTGAAGCTGAAGCTCACAGAGTGGGGCTGGTGGAAATCTCACCATTTGCCAGTGTTCCCAGTTTGGGAGCTCACAAGGCATGAGAGTGTGGGTTGGTACACTGAGCTTGGCTTGTGGGTCTGAGCCAGAGAGCCTGGGACTTGCTGGTGCCACAGGAGTGGGAAATGAAGAGCTCATGCAATGGTCATTCCAGGGAATTCGGCTTGCTAAATGCAAGATGAGGTTCCTTGGTCACTTTGCTCCATAGTTCTGTTCTGATTTCACATCAGCAGCTGATGATCTGTTGAATAACATAATGTCTGTGTGAGTTATCTTGAGTATGTGGTAGTGCCTGAGGCAGGGCCGTGTTACTCCTCTAAAATTGATGAATTCTGATGGCAAAATGGGGGAATTAAGACTTGTGGGTGCTTCATTAGCTGGCTTCTCCTCGAGCGGTGTAATCCATACTGATGCTGGCTTTCATCATATGGAACAAAAGCTTTTGTGGTGTCCATATCTGTTTCCTTACATCCACAGTCTGTCTGCATTCAGTGCCTGCTTTTTTGCAGTGTGTGGTAGGAGATGTTTAATGAAGGGATGATCAGAGGGGCAGCCTGGAAGTATTAGCGAGACTGGTACATGATGAGGTTAGAAAGGGAAAATAGTAAGAAAAAAACTACTGTGATCTTTATATAGCATTAATCATTTCAAAGGTACTTGAGAGTGTTTGGCTCCTTTTAACTTCTTGCAGTGGTAAAAATGTTAATTGAGGCTCTCAGAGGGCAACCAACAAGCTTCTGGACTTTTCCATGTTGTTAAATTGCTTATCTTTGCTGAACACAGAGATCCATAATGCTGACAAGGGACAGGCTGCAGCTGATATTTGGCTGTACCAAGTTCTGAGCATGGACAAGCAGCTTTTGCAGAGCCTGTGCAAAGTCTGACTTGGCTCAGCTCAGCACTGTCAGATTGTTTATCTCAAGGGAACTGTCGGTGAGACAGACATTTTCCATTATTGCTTTCCTAGAGTTAAATCTGATTTTTTTTTCTCTTACCTGGTTCTTGCTACAGAAACTAATCATGTCCTGATTTACTTCCCTTTTTTTTCGGTTACACAATCATTTGGAAAGAACACTCCAAGTGATCTATTCAGCCTCAGACTGGCACAACTCCACTAAAAGGTTGGAGTCATTTAAACTGCTCTTTTATCTCCTTCTTCTCTCTCTCTCTTTTTCTCTTCAGGTTACTTAAAACATCAGCCAGGGAAATACTGCTGCACCAGTAATTACTGGAAATAAAAGATCTATTTAAAATCACGTGTCATACTGAGCATTAATTTTCAAGAACTCTGTAAAACAAATCCATTGGAGATGGAGAAATGAGGGGCAAAGTGGGGCAGTGGCAGAAATGGGGTTCTTTGAGTCAACAACTGAACTGGAGATGCAGTTGGAGGGAAAATTGTGGGAGCAAACCGGAATCTATAAATTACCGGAATTGTAATAAATTGTACTCTTTGGTACATCAGGAAAAACCCATACCACTAACAAGTCAACCCACCCTTATTTATGGCAAATACTGACAAGCAGGAAGTTGCTATTAGAATAATTTGAATGACCTCAGTGGAATAAGGTCACTCTTCCCATGACTTCCACGATTCTTCGTAATTGTGTGCTACATGTGACTTTCTGAAATGTAATTACTTATCCTGACATACATATGTCTTAAAATTATCCTCACTTAACCATTTTTTGTCCTTTTTCATTCAAATCCGTTTCTGGCCACTTCAGTTATTATTTTCGTACCAACATAGTGGGGTTTTTTTGCTGTGACATTTTTGCAACCGAACCACAGATTTTTGAAATGTCCTCCCTGAGATTCCACGTAGTTAAAGCCACGAGTGCTGGTTAAATTGCTAAAATATAAATTCACAAACGTGGTTATCCTGAGTGCATTTTGCACAGCCTTTAGCATGGGTCATTTCTGTTCTGAAGGGCACAGGAGGAGCAGAGTAAGGTTTAAGGCAAATCATAAAATGATCATTAACAAAGGAAGCCTGTTAACTGACAGGTTGGAGAGGGAGTAGCTATTTTGGTTCACTTATCCCTATAGATTTATTGGCAAATGCAATCTAATCATTGCTTGCAGTGCAGTTCCAAAAGGGAGAAAAAAAACCCCAGCTTTTCAGAGCTCAACTTAATTTTAATAGCTCAGACTGGTGCAAACCTGTGTGAGAGTGTTTCAGATGAAAGGGCTGAGATCTAACAAGTCTCCATTCTGTCAAACTAGAAAGGACATGAACTATTATTTTTGACACAGAAGGGAAGTAATCAAATATTTAGGTCTTTTGTTTTCATTAACCAGAACAGGAGGATAAAAAATAGATACCAGAATATTCCTTTTGATTTGCTTCAAGAGTAAGTGAGGCATAGCTATTCATTCTTCTTCATTTTCTTTCAAAGATGAGAATCAAGAGTGGTGCTGTCCTCCCGGAGCGTGCTCCAGTTTGTTGTGGTAGGAGCATTTTCTCTGTCAGCTTAAAGTGTCTGAACAGAGCACTTTGTCTCTCTCTGTCTCTCTTTTATTTATATGAATGGTTTTTCAGCAGAAATAAGTGGTTAAGTGCTAACTTTTTTTTCCCCTCCTTGAAGAGAAGATGAACTGCTTGTCAGTGTGTACAGACAATGGATGAAAAACAAACAGAATTTGTTTCAGGGGTATTTTCATTTACGCATTCGCAGAGCTTGATGTGAAAGTGCTTTAGAAACACCACAGACACACTGGCTGTTTTGCTTTAAATGAAGACTGAAATTCTTTGCTTTCCAAAAGAGCCATTTGAAAGAATGAAACTTAACAATTGCATTGATCCCTCTGCAGGAGAGGGTTTTATAAGGACACCCCGATTCCCATCGTCGAGGTGGAAAAACAGAGAGAGACAGGCAGAGATTTTTGCAAGGCAACATAGCAGAGGGCAATGGCAAATCCAGGAGTATAACCCAGGTCTCCTGAGTCACAAATGAGGGGTGGTTAAAGCCTTGACACAGCAGAGTCTGGGCTATAATGTCAGGATTTATGCAGGGGCTGCAGGGATGCACATTGCAATATGATAATCGTTTGAATGGACAATTGGCCCACTGGCTGTCATTGAATGATCCTCCATCTGATTTGTCTGCTCAGCAAAGAAACTGCAAATGAACTCTTTTGTTTTTATTCCTTTTGTTTTGAGGACGGTTTTTAACGGGAGAAATCATCTTTATGGTGTCAGCAGGGAAAGATTAACCCAGCACATTCTTTCTGAAGGTGAAAAAATGTGGAAAATTGCCTTAAGAAAATTACAGACTGTGTCCTGTTAAAAAGCCATTAATGCCTAAGGTGTCGGGGAAAAGAAGCATTGAAATTTCAAATATACTGGATGATTTTTCCTTGGCATTTAAAGGAATGAGTTTATGCTGATTATTTTCTTACTCGGATTGGCTCTTGTAGCTTTGGTCCAATATTTCATCATTATGTGAGAATTAAGCACTGCAGAAATGTACAGTGTTTTCTTTCTGCAAGATACCCTGGACAGTTTCTCATGAACAGAGAATTCAGTGGCTTACAAGTCATGTAATTAGAGGATTAAAATGTAAGTGTAAAAGAATTCTGAGACTCAGGTAACAGCTGGAATGAGCAGGTTTTCTTTGCAATGTCTGTAGGAGGCTGTCAGAAATAGGATTCACCTTACCAAAGGTGTAAATCCTGGAGCTAAGGGTTTTTCTTTCTGCTTGCTAGAGGAGAGGACCTGCTTGATTTGAGTCATGGTCACGTGAATGTTGCAGGGGAAGAAGGTTTCTAATAGCTCCAAAGTGTGTTTCATGTATGGCTTTGTGATTTGTTTCAACACACTGTCTTGCACTGGGAAGCAAATCGGGTTCACTGGAATAAAAGATGGATGTATTTAAAAGACTAACCAGAATAGCCCATTATTGGTTTGGAGTGTCTACTTGCAGTTTAAATCTCCTATTCCTGGGAAAGCACGGGAGAAACCTTGGAATAAAGGTATTTGAAGTGTCTGTCACTGATGTTATTTTCAGATAAGCTGTCCTTCATGCTCAGAAATTACAGAAGGTTCGCAGTCCTTTGCTCTCTCTTGGACTGAAACAAATAGCAGCAAAATAAAGGTTGCTGCATTTGAAATGTATTTGAAAACTAAGTTGAGGAAGCAGTGCTGAAGATTTATTTTTCTTTAGTTTTGCACCCTGACACCATGAAAACCACATTTCCCTGTGTGAGGAGAGACAGCCATTTGATAACTAGAGGCATGTAAGGAGGAAGCATCAAATCTGGAATTACCAGGTTGCATCTTTGCCGAGAGGACAGAAGCGGCTGCCAGCAGTTCACTTCCAGTGCTTCCAAAGCCCCTGCCCCCAGCTGAGGAGCTCGGACTGGTTGTCTGTGTCCTCCCAGTGCTCTGCACAGCCAAGTGCAGCAGCCCAGCTTCCCCTGCCACGGGGCTGAACTCTGGGTTGGTGGTAGACAGGAGCATAAGTACCACTGCCCTTGGATTGCTTCCTCTGGAGGAGGCACTAACTTAAACTGCTCTATCCATAGCTCGTGCCTTTAGGCAGGTCTCTGTCTAGACCCATAATTGTTATGTTCTAGTCTTCAAACCCTTCTCTGCGCGATCTGCAGTAAAAGAAGACGTGTGAGGATAATGTGTATATAGCCCAAATCTTCCTTTAATTGTGTTAGTACAACCCATCTATTGAGTGCAGTAAATGCAGGGTGAGCTCTGCCCTGGCACATTTTGATATGGGCTGCTGATTAGCCCACAATACATATTTCACTTTATCACCAATAGGAACCTTAACCTCACTTAAAAAGAATAATGACAAAACAGCCCAATTATCTGTTCCCAGAGAAAAAGTCCATTACCGAGGGGGAACCAAAATTACCCTTTCTGTAAAAACAGCCCAGTTCTCTATTACATTTGCATTAGAAAAGGGTCTGAGATTAGGTTGCCTTTGTGTTAGGCACTGTACGAACACGTAACAAGAAATAGGTCCTGGCCCAGAGAGGTTACAGTGTAAATTAGACAGAAGTGGAGAGAAAGGCAGGGCTTTTATTCATTTCCTAAGGGGAAAGAGCGTGTTAGGTAGCAGAAGTGCACAAAGTTAACTCTGAATGAGCTACAAAAGTTCAGATACATGAACATTCTGCCAAAAGGTGAGGCACAGGGTGATCTGATTCTCTTACTTCTGGAATTGAGACCCTGGGACACTCGAGTGATGTGCAGACATAAGCACTCATTTGGAACTTGGATTTCCACATGGAGGTAAAGCCTCAAAAACATTTAAACTGATGAAAAGAGACCTGCACTGTTGTTCGACCTCCGTGTCTCTTCCTGGGAGGCACAGAGCCCCAAAACCTTGGGCCTTTGGGCATGAGTTAGGGACCCCTGCATCGCTGTCCCTGCTGCTGAGAACAGCCAGGTGGGACTGCCCACGGCAGTGGACAGTGGGAATCCTGAGCAAACCAGCAAAGGAGCTGCTGGGACACAGGAGCATTGGAGCTTCAAACATCTCAGTGGCAATGGATCAGTATTTCCCCCCAAAAATCCGTTTGGTCAGAGATTTGCTGAGGAGCCCTGCTAAAAGCCAAGCTCTCCCTGTTTGTCCCACGCAGCTCCCAAAGGGGGGGGCAGTAAAGGGAAGGTAGGAAGGAGCCCGGGGTGGGTTTGGCCTCCTGTCTGTGTCCTGTCCCCTCTGCCAGGACCCTGTCTGGGTCCCCTCATGTCACTGACTGTCCCCAATGCAAAGCAGAGTTGATTTCAGCTCGTGGTCCTGCCCTCTGCACCCCTGGTTTGCCTTCACCGAGGGGATTAGGATAAGGAACAGCAGTTTGTGCTGCACCAACAGCACTGATTCTTTCTGCTTTTCCTTTCTCTCCCCTTTTCTCCCCTTTCTGTTTTCTGGCTGAATTTCCATACCTTACATTGGCTTTTGTATTGCTGGGAGGATAATACAGCCCTGAAGTAATCATTCATTTCAACACCTCCATATCTTTGTCTCTGGTTTGAGCTCTTTTTTCTGACCTGCGAGAATGAATCCTGAATCTTCAGTGAATTTCACTTTTTTTCTTAATGTGCAGTTGTTGGTCACATCTTTCCTTTTTGACTGTCTTTTTTCCCTTGGCAAATCCACGGGTAGACTCCTGACTCCTCTGAATTTATTGGCAAACAGGCCAAGGGCTCACCTCACGTGCTTGGTAAAAGACCTTTCATAACTGCTACAGGAAGAGCTGCCCTTAAACAAGAGCTCTGAAGAGCCTGGAGTGCAGCCAAATGGGGAAACAAGGTTGTTATTGGCATGATTTTAATCACGATAGACAATTAGCAAAGCTTAATTATATTGAGAAAGAAAATCAGAGCAAGTGGCAGTAATGAATTTTCCTAGTAAATCTCTTGTGCTTCAGCATAAAACGAGCTGACCTATAAATACAATGAAATTAGAGGAGGGGTTTGCCCCTAAGGCCCAGCTCTGTGCTGCTTGGGCTGTGAGTGTGGCTCCTTCTCTGAGTCCCTTCTTAAACATTTTTCTCCCATGCAGCATTAATCCCAGGAAGGGTATTGCAGCTGAGCCATTTAGATGATACCCAGTGTCAATAGGCAGCAAGAGGAGGCCTTTTTTTTTCCCCTGTAGCTCAACTTGGTAGTATTAGA
Organism: Dendrocincla tyrannina; assembly: GCA_035047865.1. NCBI lineage: Eukaryota > Metazoa > Chordata > Aves > Passeriformes > Dendrocolaptidae > Dendrocincla > Dendrocincla tyrannina. Next base: position 3,748,806 of record JAWWMP010000005.1, read on the forward strand.
AGTTAATAGGCTTATAGAGGCAAGGGTTTTTAAAATACTGCTGTTAGCTAAAATGAATATTATTTAGAACTTACTAAGTGGGGTTTTTTTTAAATATTGTGAAAGTCTGAATGTTTCCAAAGGAATTTCTGGCCACAATAAAAATGCTAAATTGAGTACTACCAGCCTTAGAAGATTTCAAAGATTTCTTGTAGTTGTATTAGTAAATATGAGTCTGGTACTGTATAAGTCTGGTACTTTGGAGACTGAAAGCATCTGGCTTAAATCAAGGGTGCTATTTAGATCATTAAGTCTTTTATAAGCACCATAATAATGGAGCTTATAAAACAAAGAAGCTTGTGGTGAAGGCAGAATTGGGTGGTTTTATGTTGACCATCTCTAAATGAAAGCTGTGCTTTATGAAGGTGTGGGCGGTTCTTTCCCTTCTATGTTTTAATGCCCAGGAGACCAAATTGCATCTCACTGGCCAAAAGAACTAGGAATGTCCCGCTCCCCTGAGTGGTGCTGTGGGTCTGAAGTGACCTGGAGGCAAAGTCCAACCTGCCCATCTGCATGGAGGGCAGGCTGTGTCTCTGCTCCTCGTGCCGAGGTTTGAAAGCTCGAGGCTTCTGGTGCAGCGGTTGATCCGAGTCTGGGTAACCCTGAGTGCATCTCATGGAAGGACCCATCTATTCCAGGGGTGGCAGTGCTGTGTTGAAGCTGTGAGCTGTATCCACCTTGCTCGAGGCAGGATTGCTGTTTTCCTGGTATTTCCATACGTGCAGAACTGTGATTTCAGTGGGATGAATCTGAAGAATGAAGCTCACGGGTGCACTCACAGCATCTACACCCCAAGCTCTCTCTTCTGCTCTCTGGTTTGGGACTCACACTTCTCCTGCCTGAAAGATGAGAGGAGATGTCTGTCACTGCCACGCTAATTCCCACAGCTCTACGTGCTCCTCTGCAACACAGCTGGATGCATAGAAGAAGACTGTGCTGGTCCCCACTGGCATCCAGCATGAATGAACCTGAACTGGGATCACAATTCCCTGTCTTTTGGGAATTCTCTTTGGGTTGGTGTCTCCAGGGAGAGTACCGAGCGCTCAACTTGTTTGAAACGAGAGAAGAAGCAGGAAAAGTACATTTGTGGGGGCTTTTTTCTGCCAATCATGATGTGCTGGGTTCTTTACTGCTTCAAATTGCCTTTTCTGTTAAACTCAGGTTTGAGACTCCATGGCAAGTCACCTGTGATAAGGTCTGCACAAATTGAGATTGAACTCAGATATTTAAATCCAAGAAATTTCACATCTGGGGCTTTACTGTGGAACTCTTCTCAATTTGCCTTTTGACTCTCATCTCCAAACTGCCTAAGCAGGTGGGAGTGAAGGTCTGCTCGTGTTGCCCTTACTAACAGAGATCCTAATTTTTTTAAGTCATATTTCCCCAAAACAGAGGAGAAAACCTGAGAGAGAGTCTTTTTCCAAATCATTTCTGAAACCCAGTTAGCTTACTGGAGTAATCCCTAACTCTGCATGTCAGACACTCCTGTGCCTAAGCAAGGGAACAGAGCGGGATTCTTGTTTTTATGGAAAGGCTGCCATGTGAATAGTGACAAACAAGTTCTTGCCTGTGGAAAAAATCTTTTACAACTGAAAGAAAAATGTTTTAGCATTTCAAATAGCTAATGCTCCGAGATCAAGTGGAATTCTTTGCTTTAGGAAGCGAAATGAATCTGTTTGACGGGATATTTTATTAATCGGTTTTAAGTTTTAGCAGTTTAGTTTTACATTTCCATTAATGCTGTAGTATCATAGGAATTTGTGATAATGTTATTGGGATTATTACATGCAAGGCACTAATAGCAGAGAGGATGTAAAAATTCATTACCATCATTGAATTCAGAGCGAAGTTAAGTCAACCCAGTTATGTGTGATTTGTGTGTAGCACTGTCTGAGCTGAAAGAGCTCAAAGCCTCTCATCTGCATGTTGTTGTGTTCCAGGGACTGCAGGATTGCAGCAGTGAAATCACTCCTGCTCTGTCTTACACCACAGGAAATCCTGTGCAGCTCCCCAGGATCGACAGTGCACCAGGAGCTAATTTCATATACGCAGTGTATAACAAATATCGGTGGTTAAGAACGCAGAGAAAAGGGGAAAAGTCTCATTTTGACTATTTGCTTAAGGCAAAATCATGCAATTAGTAGAGGGACAGGTTGATAAGCTGTCAGCTTGATAAAGGGGCTGCTTGTTGCTATCTTTTTCTGCAGTCCCCGTTCAAGGGCCCAAGTTCTGAAACCAGAATTAATGATAAAATTATGAAAGCAAGCAAGAAAGAGGAAAAGATGTATACAGCTCCCTTCATCATCCTTAGCTGGACTGTTAGAGCTTCACTGAGTTCTGTGGAGCTATTCCACTATTTCTCCAGCTGAAAAATTACACATCAGGGCCTACTGAAAGCACACAAATATCTGGGGTAGTACTTAATAAAGCCATCATTTGCTCTGCTTAGTGAATTTAGTCCCTCTGAATTAAATTATTGCATGGGCACCGATTCTCTTTCTTTCTATTAAGTTTCCTTACTGGTATAGAGCTGGATTAAATAATTGCAAAGAAAACATTCACTCATTGGAAGTGTGTGCCCTGGTCCTGCTGTTGTGCAAAAGGCTGATTGTTTGCCCTCTCTAACTCCAATGATACCAGCAATTGAAAGAAGACCTTTCTATATCCTGCCTTTTATATGCTAGGCTGATGTATCTGTGGTGAGTGTCTGCCTCCAGCTGACTTTGGGGAGTGGGAAAAATTTTCCTGCAACACAACACGGCTTTTAAAAATGAGGTGAAAGGAGGAAAATTGCTTGTTGCTTGTTTTTGGAATAGGAAGTTCCCTAAAATATTTATCACCTTTTCTGTGTAGACCCTGGCCCTTTGTGCTTTGGATTACACACTTAAGAGCTAGTCACTGATTTTGAATGCCTAAATCAACCTTTTCATTGGCTTCTTGTCTGCAAAATGGAATAATGTGTTCTCTTGTGTGGAGGTTAATAAACACTTGTGGAAAGCTTGTATTCCATAATGCAGAGTGTCTGGAACGGTCTGTAAGGAAAGGAGCAATCCCTTTCTTCAGAGATGGGCTGGAAGGGTTGCAGGAAATGCAGTGTGGGGTGAAATACTCCTGCAGAGCTGCTTGGTGCCGGGTCTGGCCTCAGCCTGGATTTCCCCTCTGGTTTTTGGCTCCTCTGTGTTCAAGAGACCATTTCAGGTTTTTGTGTGAGGTTTTGTTTCCCTTTCCTGGTTGTTTACTAATGTGCATTATGGAAGTGCACATAGGAAGAAAAAATACCTCTACTGCTGTTTACACTTGTTTAAATCAACCCCAATTCCTAGAGTAGAACCAAATGGAATAATTCAGTGATTACAGTGCCAGCAGATCAGCACCTCTGGTGATGGAGAAGGGATTGACATGGATGTAACTCAGCATTTCTCAGAATCACAAAAATGACAGAAGTGTTTCTACAAGTTTATAACCGTGGCCTTTGTGCAAAGCATTACTCCAGCCTGCTGGAGGTGTCAGGGTTACTTTCAAGAAACCTCCCATTTTGGGGCAGAAAGCAGAATTCTCCTTGTATCTCTAGCAGTTGAGGAAATTAATGCAAAAGCATCTGTGCATTTAAAGGAACATCAGTGGTAGGTGAAAGCACTGGAACATTCATTCTTTTATTCTCTTCTGCTAGGAAGTCTTAATTCAGCTAGAGGAACTTACTGTGAAGTACTCTACCTGGAAGTGGCAGACTCCTGTCAGATTATTGTCAGCACCTCAGGCTTTCCATTTTGGGGAAAGAAAAGAACCACAGCAAACCAAAGAACAGCAGCAAATCCATATTATCCTACTATGCTTTAATGTTTAGCAGGGGCTGAGGAAAAGGAGTCCATGGGTTAATCAGGCGTTGCACAAAAAAGGAATTTCCTTTTAACAGGGCTTGGTTTTTTCCCCGAATTCCACAGACTTATTAAATAAATGGCTAAATGCCAGCATTGTACCACTCATTTTCTGCCCTCTTGTTTCCTCTTTAAGCTAAACTGGCTCGATAATATAAATTCAGCCTTTTCAGAGAGCTCTTTGTGCCAGTAACCCCATAAAACAGGCATGTGCTGTCCTGGCAGTCCCAGGGCAGAGATGCCCCTGTTAGCACCTGGTTTGGGTCACCAGAGCTCCCCTCTTGTGCTGGCTCGTGCCAGTGCCTGCCCAGCTGTGTGTCCCTGGGCATGGTATATCCATCTGTGGATGCATTTCCCCAGTTGTGCTCCTCCTGGGGTGTCAAAACAACCCTGAGTTGACACAGGCTGCAATGGGGACTCCAGGGGGGTCACAGCTCCTGGCACCAGGCTCCTGCCAGCTGTAAAACTGGGCAGCTTATTTTTAGCGTATTCCCAGCCTGACTTATCAGGGAAGCACTTTGAGGTAACGACTTCAGCACGTTTGATGTTTGCTCATTTTGAAAGATGTCATTTTAAGAATTTCTGGAAGTTTCAAAACTGCCCCGTGGGAGATCTGTTCCATGCCAAAATGTCATTTCGGATTCTAAACTACATCCTGCCTCGTACTTTCACTTTATAAATGTTTCACAGTACCTGCATTTTTTATCATTGCACTTTTACGTGACCTGTGAGTTCCTTGTAACTAACCTACAAGGCTTGTCTGAGGGAGGTAATAGATTGGGGTTTTTTAAATTAGCTTTTTCCTCTGTGGGAAGGTAAAGCCACCACCCAGTTATTTCTTCCTCGTGCATAGATATTTGTATTAATATTTTAACAAATGCAGTGTTTACAGTGTCACTCATAGGTGTAAAAATGAAATCAAAGTGCATGCTTAGTTTCATTTCTAATAGTTGTTAGAATCAGGTCTTATTTCTTCAGCAGTAGATCAATCTGCTATTTTCTGCAAGTCATCAAACTTAACTCTCCGGCTGTACTTATGTGTGAAATCCTGCCCTGATCACTTTATTGGCAACAAACCTAAAAATAACCTGAGAGAACATTTGTGTTGGTGTCCTGTGTTCAGCATCTCTGAAACGCATCCTTAGAAGGGAAACACCATGGAAGGGAGGGAGAGGGAATACCTGAAACATTCCTACCAGGCTGGTAGCATGGGCAAGTGAGCGCCAGGAGCAGTTATGCACCTCTGAAAATGGAAATCTTTATTAACAGTATTTATTAACAACACAAAAATTGATTAATAGGATGTGTAATGACCAAGAATCAGAAGCTCTAGTCCATTCCCAGCCCTCTGAAGGCCTGTGAGATGGTGATGAGGATGGGTGGGCACAGACCTGGAAGGAAAGTTGAAATCTGCCCTCCTGCAGCCCATGGGAAGGGGGACTCAGCCACAAGGCTGCAGATTTGCTCTCTTGCTTTTGATCTCTTCTGTTTAAAGCCCTTCTGCTTTGTAAGAATAAATATTCATGGAGCTAAAGGGTAGGGGAATGAGAGATGGAACACTTGAATTAGTGAGGGCACGAACTTAACCTGGAGTTCTCTTATCTCAGTCTCTCTCATGATGTTTTCATCAGAAAATTTTCATCCTGCATCTATGAAATCTTTGCCAAAAAAGAAAAAAGTTCTAGGCAAACTGATTTCTCCCCAGCCTCAAACAACTGCAATGTTTTTAAGGACCCACATGGTGCAGGTTAATGTGCACAGGTAAAAACTAGCAGGGAGGGCACGGCTCATTAGTGTGTCAGTCACACCAGGATCACAGGGATGTAAACTCTTCCCTTTTCAGTGGGGGAGTCTGGACTGAGCAGATGGAAAGTTAAACCTGTTTGGGTTTTGCTTTTGGGGTGGGTTTTTTTCCCCTCCACAAATAACTTTTCTAGCATTTCTTGGTCTACAGAGCCCTGTATTGGATTTTCCCTTTCTACTGAGCTGTGCATGAGGTGGGATAATAAGATCTGATAGTTACATCATCCTTTTTTTTTCCCATCTACAAAGTCCTGAACTCCAGGGCAGCATTTCCACCTCCCAGCAAGCTTCAATAGAGCAGTGGTAATACCTCTGGCAGCCTTGGGCTGCTGGGTGGAGGAACGCTGGGTGCCCCAACAGTGCTGATTTCAGCCTCCCAGTTCACATTATTTTCGAGGACTCAGGACACAGAAACCTCTGAGGAGAACTGGTTGCTTCTGTGCCCTCCCCACAGAGCTGGCACCGAGTATCAGGTGTCACAGCAAACCTCTTCAGGCTAAAACTGTTCAGAGCTGTGCTAAACAACTAATGGCTCTAAAGGAAAGATAAATCCTGAGAGAAATTTCCATAATTTAACTGTCAGGAAAAGGAGACTTTGGTCTTAGAGGTAAAAAGGTCCTGTGGAAAATGTTGTTTTTGTGATGCTAATGGAAACTAAAATCCTGTCATACCCACCCTTCCTTTCATTTCCTTTTCTTTTCTTGGGGATGAAGATGTGTGACCCTTCCCACCCCTCCCTGCACCTCCGTTTCCCTGGCTCTGCTCTCATCACGATGTTTTCCCTCGCCAGTGGATTTCCAGCAGTGGACAAGGTTAATGAGCAATTGGGACTGATTGCCCTTTGCCAGGCCTGGGAAATAGAGAGTCCCCTGGGGACTGGGGACACCTCCCCGATTGTCCTCCCTGGGCTTCATGAGGGGTCACTGAGGCTCTGCTGTCACTGTGTTTGCAAGTACTGCACATTCCCTACTGGTGCTCCAGAAAGGGACAATATTATTGCCATTATTTCCAGCTGCTTGCAAGACTTTCTGTAAGCTTGTAGGAAGAGCAGGGGCTGGAAAAGGATAGAACTGCCTCGATGATGTCCCTCCTACAAAGTGCACACCTGGAACAACACAAGACGACAAAGCTGGTTCGGAATAATTGAGCAATTTTTGTTTCAAAAATGGCTTTTTAAACAGTGAACAAATTTTGCATGAGACTAGCACTGAGGAAAATGACAACTTACTGCCTCTGCTGAAAGATTAATTTAATTTGCATTCAGCTTGAAATTAAAACATCGAGTTAATATACATTTAAAACGTACTGTTACCAGGAACCAGAGGCAGTGTTTTACTGTTTCTCTAGAAAGGGTTTGTAATCTAATTAAGGAATAATAAAAATAAACACAACGCGAGAAAGCCAGAGGGAAATGGTCAATGAGAATAGATGAAATTTCAGACTCTGTTTGCAGTGAACTTGTGACAAAGAGGGGAAGTTTGGGAAACCTCAGGGGAATTACTCTTCCTACAAAGCCATTTATGGCCAAATTCTTCCAACTTGCACTCTTCAAAACAAAGTTTACATAATGCTAACAAACCACCTTGCTTAGAGGCCCACTGATGGTGTAAATGAGGAATGTGGCTGGTTTTGACAGGCTTGGTTTTTAGAGCAGTGGTGAATTTGTTGTGCACAGCCCTGCCTGTGCAGAAGCTGCTCTCGGAAGGGGGGGGTGTTGTTTGCTCACCCACAGAAGCCGTGTGGGACCAGCCTTGCTCTGACTCCCTCTGTCCCTCCATCCCCATTTCAGCTTTCCTTCTCACCTCATTACTTAATAACGCTCTTCTTCTTCATTCAGAAATCACAAATTAGCATGATACACTTGTTGCCATCAAAATCCGTGTTCCAGGCTCCCTTCCAGCCAAAGACCACCAACTATTTAGATGGCAAGTCCTCCTGACCTATTTTATTCTGATCCAAGGGGACAAACTCATAGTGGGCCTTTAGGTCTTGAAGCTACAAGGTCTGTACTTTTTTGCAGAGTGTGAGTGATGTGTTCAAAATTCCTCAATGCACCCCAGAACCCCTGCTTTTGAATTTTTAGCCATTATTTAAGAATGCAAGCTCTGTGAAAACTTGCTTTCCAAATAATTATACCTTTAAATGGATGCAACACATCTCAAGTGATGATTGATATGTAGAAAATCACAGAACTCCATAATATGGATAAAACTTGCCATAGTATCTGCATTCATTGAGGAAATAAATAACTATTGTAAAATGTCCTATAAATGAATCTTTTTTTTCCTTTTATCTTCTAGTGGAGTAGTAAATTAATAATCCCTGTTAAAGTTCTGATAGCTTTTAACTTCAGGATTTTAATATATACCATTCTTCATCAACCCTAACTTCTCTTGGCCTGAGAAGAAACCTCAAAAGGCAGGTGATTGAATGCTCTGTAAAGATGGAGAGGGAAAGGCTGGGAAAGAATAGTCTGATTGTACTTCCCTTGCCACTGCAGCAAAAAATGCACATTGTCTTTCCAAAACAGGGGAAAAAAGAAAGAAGTTTTGGCAGGCTTTACTAGACTAAGTAATTTAAAAGCTTTCACAGAACTATCTTACCAAACCCACCAGTTTTAATTATGCTTGTGGGATAAAGGAACATAAACAAGAACACAGATTGGGCGGATTCTTGCACAGTTGACTCTGTTGTGAGACGATCCAAGAGGAACTCATTTTCCTGCAGTGTAAGTTATGTTTATTGTACATTATCCCCGTGCTGTATCGTGTACCTCATATATTTTGCTTTATGGGACAAATCAGATAACAGTTTAAGGCTGAGGGGTAACTGGCTGTATATTTTGGCAGCCACTTAAACTGCTGGTTGTCACTGGGCATCTTTCATGTGAAAGGCAATTTCAAGAGGATGAGATTCTATCTAACAGAAGTACCTCAAGTACATTTTTATACTCGCTCACACACGGTATTTATTTCATATCTATCTATGCAGGAGATACATGTGAAAAATACAATTACTACAAAGCCCTCAGCCTGCCCGTGCCATGCGATTCCTTTGGGCTCTCAGGTTTCAAATGAGCATCCTTTAGTGAAAAAGGATAAAAATTAGCTTGTTTTTGTATAAAAGCAGTTCTCTCCGTTCTTCAATTTCATGTTGCTGCAGAGGATTCCATAGCAAGAGCACAAATATTTATAACTGAAACCCCACAAGCAGCGTGAAAATCACCAATTTTTGCTAAATCAGTTGCAGTAAAGAGATTAGAGTAGTTTTTGATCACTTTATGGCTTCCAAGTTTAAAATAATTCATCAAAAGTCAAAAATATAAACTGGATATTTTTATGGCTTCTCTGTTCGTGTTTAATTGGATGTTGAGAAACCCACAAATGTATTTACAGAATAAAAAGGTTGTGCTGTAAAGACAGATGTGGCTGACAGAAGTAACCTTTGATTCATGTCTAAGATGATGTAGGAAATGTGAGGTTGTGACGTTATGAGAATCACATTACTCTGTTATATTGAGATAAAATTTATTGATTACATTAAATTCTGTGTTTGAAATATTCTCCCTCCTCGCTGTTGATACATGTAGGATCCTTCCTTTTCTAATTTTCACTTCTTTGTATAATAAAGGGCAGAATATATAATATATATATATAATTTATTAAGCACACATTCTTTTTGAGTTTCCCAGTGTGCTTTAGAATCCTCACAGAATCACAGAGTGGTTTGGGTTGGAGAGGACCTTAAAGATCATCCCATTCCACCCCCTGCCATGGGCAGGGACACCTTCCACTAGCCCAGGTTGCTCCAAGCCCTGTCCAGCCTGGCTTTGAACACTTCCAGGGATGGGGAATCCACATCTCTGGGCAACGCCCACACCCAGAATAATAACAGAGACAGAAGATAATGAGAGACAGAGAAAGGCTTTTAGGTTCTTCATGTATCCTGATTTAGACAATATCAAACACTTTTAAAAGCTATGCCTCACTGCATTTTCCCAGATCCTTTGTGGAATGAGGAATACAGCCCACACCTTCTAGGGGGACTTTGGTTACAGTTTCCTGCAGATGGAAAGAAAATTCACTGTGGCAAGAGTGCAGTGAGGATGCTCTGACCTGCAAACTGGTGGTCAAACACAAGACTGTTCCAAAAAAAAAAGAAAAATAAAAAAAAAAAAGAAAGAAAGAGGCAAATAATTGAAAACCTGCTATTCTCCCCTGTTTCTTTGCTAAAAGATCTTGCAGTACAGTGACATAAAGATGATGTTTTTTCTGCTCCTTAAAGGTGATGGGGATGCTGGTCCATGAGCAATATCTTGCCACTGCAGATCTGTTTTCCTGCTCAGCTCATTCCATAACCCCGTGCTCCTCTGCATTCTGTGATTGTACTGATCCATAGCACGCTGGTTTTTCCCAGTTGACCTTTGCTTTTCACTGACATTTGCAAAATGTGACTAAGTGAAACCAGACTAAATAGATGTTAACAGCATAATCTTTTTGCTGCTCTATTATATATATATATAAATCTATTTTCTAAACCTGCAGAATGTGAGGACAGAAACAAAAGTTCTGGTATT